>JARJLG010000160.1:0-230674 GCA_029448575.1 Mycena maculata
TGCGCCTTCGAGATAGTGACGCCAAGTTTTGAAGGCATCAAAGATGGCTAGAAGTTCCTTGTCATGAACATCATAGTTCAACTCCGAAGGATTGAAGGAACGACTCCGAAAAGCCACCGGATGGATTTCACCGTCATCTCCAAAGATCGAGAGTATGGCGGCTAGAGCGTAGTCCGAAGCATCGGTCTCGACGATGATTTGTCGGCCCGGAACCCAATGGTGAAGGATCGGGGCTTCGGAGAACGCATTCTTGAGGCGTTCGAACACCGATTGGGCCAACTCCGACCAGTCCCATTTAACTCCGGATCGGGTCAAGCGAGTAAGGGGAATGGTGATGTCGGAGTAGCCGTTGATGAAACGCTGATAGAAGTTGCAAAAGCCGAGGAAGGATTGAATGTCTTTAACCTTCCGAGGGGCTGGCCAGCCAAGAATGGCATCAACCTTGTCCGAGGCCATCGCGAAACCATCGGGGGAAAGAATGTAACCGAGGTATTCACAAGTCGTAACTCCGAACTCGCACTTCGGAAGTTTGCAGTAAAGTCCGGCTGCGCGTAATCTCCGAAGGACTTCTCGGACATGCGAGGTATGCACATCGGAGTTGTCGGAGTAGATTAGGATATCGTCAAGATAGACGACCACGCAGATATCGAGCAAGTCCGAAAAGAGGCTATTCACAAAACGTTGAAAGGCCACGGGTGCATTAGTCAGCCCTTCGGGGACGACTCGCCACTCATAAGAGCCGTAGCGAGTCCGAAAGGCCGTCTTCGGCTCATCACCTTCAGCGATACGCAAAAGGTGGTAGGCATGTCGGAGATCGAGCTTGGTATAGATTCGGGCTTTGCCCGGAGCATCGAGTAAGTCCGAAATGAGCGGAAGAGGGTAGCGATCCTTCTTTGTAATGCGGTTAAGTCCTCGGTAATCGACGCAAAGCCGAAGGCTTCCGTCTTTCTTCTTAGCAAAGAGTATCGGAGCACCATGACTGGACTTCGAAGGGTAAATGAAGCCCGCCTTCAAGTTCTTGTCAATGAACTCGCGCAAGGCCGTGAGTTCGGACTCGGACAACGAGTAAATATGTCCGATTGGCGGTACTTCACCGTCCTCGGTGTCTATTCGGAGGTCAAACTCCCGGTGAGGAGGAAGGTTGAACGCTTCGGACTCCGAGAACACGTCGGCAAAGTCATGGTACTCCGAAGGCAAGTCCGACTGGTCCGAAGCTAGTGTCGAGGACCGAGCGCGGACATCTTCAGCCTTCGGGGTTGCGCGAAGAGTATACTGCACCGTACCGGCTTGTCCGATGATCATGGAGTAAGCGGCAGCGGAGACGAGTGAAACCAAGGGTGTGGAAATCGGAGGGCTGGTAAAGCCCGAAGAGGAGTCCATAGAAGGACCGAGGTCCGGTAAAGACATCGTCGGGGTTTCTGGTACAACTCCGAACGCTGGTAAGCCAGTCGTTGGAGTCGGCTCGGAGTTGTTCAACAACTCGGAGTCCGGCAGAACTGAGGCAGGACTAGTGTCCTGTGGTGTCGACACTGATGGACCAAGCGGAGTGGAACGGAAAGAGATACTAGCTGCCGACCAGTCAATCAACGGATTGAAGCGGTGGAGCCAGTTGTATCCAAGAACCAGTTCAGAAGGTGAATCAAGACGGGTGACGTAGAATTCCATTAAATGGGCTTCACCGGTTGGAAATCGGATTGACAGAGTGATCTGCTTTTTGATAATAGAGGACGAGCCATCGAGGTATCGCAACCGGATCGGACATATTTCGGAGGTCGGCCATGCATTCTTCATTACAATGTCTGAAGAAATAAAACAATGTGACGACCCCGAGTCGATAAGTGTCTGTAAAATGGTGTCGAGTCCCGAGGCGAGTGAGTCCGATAAAGTAGTAGCATAGAGATCGAGGTATAAGGCATTAGGTGAAAGAGAGGACACGTTGAGATAGACTTCTTCCGTGGGCACTCCGAGCGAGTCAACGCAACTCCGAACGGGTGCTGGAGTTTCGGAGTTGCTGGTCATTTTTTTGACTCAGTGGACGGAGTGGCCTCGGAGTTCGGAGTCGTGGCGGATGCCCGACCCTGCGAAGGCGTAGTCCTCTTCTTACAATCCGCAGCCTGATGTCCCTTCCCACCACAATACATGCACAACCCTTCCTTCAAACGCCGAGCGCGCTCGGTGTCCGTGATTTTGCCGTTCTTGCCTAACTTGTCGGCGTAGGGCTTCGGAGTTCTCTGGGTTGCGGACCCCGAGGCTGCTCCGGTCGACGAGGCGGATGCCGAGGAAGGATTGTTGGTGGATTTCGGAGTTTGTTGTGGTTTCTTTCCACCGCCGCCAGCACCGTGACCCGAAGACCGAGACACGGTGTTCGGGGTTGAGTCGGTGTTGCCTTCACACTTCTTCTCCGACTCCCGTTTCCAATAGCGCTGATCAATGCGCTGTGCCAAAGTCCGAAGTCCGACGAGATTTGTCGGAGGATCAAGCACCGCGAGCTGGTTCTTGATCCGACTAGGCAATCCTTCGTAGAATTGGGACCGAAGTGCCGCTTCACCCCAGCGAGTCATAGCTGCCTGGGTGTTGAATTCGATGATGTAGGTCGAGATCGGGTCCGAGGGCTTCATCCGAAGCGTTTGGAGTTTGCTTTCGGCATCTCTGACAGGGTCATGCGGTCCAAAGACCGACATCAACTCCTGAATGAAGAGTGAAAAGTTGCCGTCCCAGTCGGGGACAGTACTGTCCGTGGCAAACATAGCGGGTTGGAACCAAGCGGCCGCTGCCCCTTTCAAGTATGAAAGGACAAAGATGATGCGGTCGTCGTCCGAAGGAAAGTCCTGAACTCGCTCAGCGAAGTGAAGTCCGCATTGCGAGAGGAATAAAGGAAGTTTGGAGGGGTCCGAGCCGTCGAAAGGCTCGGGGTTTCGGAGGTTGGATCGTGAACTCCGAATGGGACCCGAATTAGCTCCCGAAAGCGACCGAAGGACGGTAGTAAGATCGTTGAGTCCGCTGAAAATCCGAGCACCGATCTCGGCGTCGTCCGGAGTCCGAGGCCGATGCCGAGGGACAGGTCCACCACCTCCGGGCCCACCAGGACCATTATCATCCCCGTCATCACCCCCATCGGGGGCACCTCCCACAGGTTCCTCGGGTTCGGTGTTCCGAGTCGGAGGGCGCTCGGGGTTCTCTGCCTCGGGCTCCGGGGCTGGAGCCTCCTCGGTATCTACCTCCTGAATAGAGGCCACGGAGGGCACTCGCATCTGAACCGGAGGGATTCCTATCGGGGATGGAGTCACCGGAGTTGCACCCCGATGAAGAAGCGGAACTGGTGCGGTATTTGGAACTGATGCTGAACGAAGACGAGGTATGGGATGAAAGACAATAGGAGATGGAGGTTGTTCTGAAGATTGGCCAAAAGTAGGTGGTTGAACCGGAGTTTGACCGAGAGTAGGAATGTTAGAAAATAGTCGGGATTCCCGACGTTCTCGGTGTTGGTGTGTCGGAATTAAAGGGTTAGGGGCGGTATTGCCCGGTGTGAAGAGATTGGGATTGAAGTATGATCCAGACATGGTGAACCGAATAGGTGAGTTTGATTATACTGTTATATGTCGAGTCAGGCCAAGGCCAAGGAAGTCCGACCTCGGAGTTCGCGGTTTCTCGCAACACTACAAAGAATAGAGTGAGCGACTGTTCGGGTCCGCAGTTCCGCACAAGACTATAGTCTGGAGTCACGGAGTTCGGAGTTCGGAGTTGAAGTCCAAATAGAGGATGAAGACAGAGGCTCGACCAACGCCGAGATAGCGAAGAAACAATCAATAATCAAACTGAAGTACAAAACATATCTAACTAGCTTTTTTAAACTAAGTACGCTATTGTCTATTGAATACAATAGCGTGCGAGATATTGGTAAGTAAGAAACGTTAAACAATAAGGTAGCAAGGTGACTTAGTAAGGTTAAACAATAAAGGACTTCGGGCTTGGTAAGGATGCCCGAGAAAGAAGTCGGACTAGACAATAAGGCCTCGGAGAAATACAAGTCCGTGGCCCGATGAGTAATCAGTGATTAGAAGGGAAACACTCAGTAGACCTTCATAGCGTGAAAACCCTCTCGGGAATTGCCGGACCGGGCCGGCCGGTTCGACAAAGCACGGATATAACAGTGTAACTCAGTCGTTCGATAGGGGGGATTTTGGCAGTTGCATTATTCTGACCATTGAACCTGAGCAACCGTTTCATCTGGAGCCCACTGCGAGGGGACCAGAGTTGACGTATCACTTGTTGAAAATTCACAGTTGCCCTTGGACGCAAGCCCAGTAGCCGAAAAGTTGTGGTTGGAAAGACTTTGTGCCAATAAAAACCCAACAACTCCGTTCTCCGATTAAGGAGGGCTGAGAATAAACTACCCCACTTTGTTTGACCTTAAACGAAGAAAAGATTCCGTCTCAAAGCAACGAGCAATCAGAGCAGAGCAAGAGTCAGGAAGCAGAATACAGTGGAGTAGGACAACCAACATATTGGGAATGGAGATCTGTTCGTTCACAGAACAGGCTAGTTGCCAATCGTCCGCCTCCTCTGGATCAGTCAAGCGCTTCCACATCAAGAAAACCAAGGCCTACCCCAGCTGAAACAGCCAGGGCCAAACAATCAAGCATCACACAGCACCGCACGGACTCATACCGTTCGCAACAACCGAGAAAACAACAACCAAGGCTTAATCCAACAGCCCAAACTAGCCACGAACTTAGTTCAGATGCTGGTCCCCCAGGTTCTACAATTGATCCTGCTCAAGTCGGTTTACCGCAATCACTAGAGGAAGAAATTCCTCCAGTGATACTGTTGCCTGCAGTTATACCAGTTATCTAAGCCATGCAGGCTCCACCAATACAACCCGCACCACCCCCTCCAGCACAGAATAAGAAGATGTCTGTTCAAGGTTTCAAGATTCTGGCGTCGTATGATCACAACGCGCCGAGTTTCGATGGAAAGACGGCCGGGAGTTTGAAGAGGTTCCTCTGGCAATGCAAGGAGGTCATGACCAAGAGACAGGTCAAAGATGCAGAAGAGCAAAAGTCCTTGTTGTGCGGATACCTCAGAGATGAAGATATTCGAGAGCAGTGGGAGGCTCTCTCGGAATATAAGACGGGAAATTTTGAAGATTGGTTGATGGAGATAGAAGAGTTATACCCGGAGTTGCAGACTCTAGAGATGTTATATGCCGAGCCAAAAGAGGAAAGAGAGACCTCCGGGATCTCCGGACGTGGACGCAAGTCCGGAGCGTCAGGAAGAAGACCGGAGGTTCTCCTGTCGGCTGTTCTCGCAACACCACAGCTCGGAAGGGTGAGCGAACTGTCTGACTATCGAGCCGAAACAAGACAGAGAACAAATGAGGATAGAAGATTCCGGAGGTAACCACGTGACCCCCGATGGACCCGGACGGGTACCGGAAGGGGTGCGGAGTGATCCGGAGGAAGCTGGTGGAAACGAACAAACTCCGTTGGAGCCCAACGCAAATGTAACAGACTTTGTGGAAGTGGTACACATCCTGGAAGGGACCCGAGTGACCGGAAGCGGTCCGGAAGGAGGGCGTGGGAACCGGGATTGATCTGTGACAGTGCGGGAGACTTGGAGGATGCCCGGAAGGGAACCGAAGAGGCTCCGGACGAAGTGAAAGGGATTTGGCTGAGAATGCGGATGACCGGAGGGAAGAATAACAAAGACAAACAAGATCCGGAGGTGTCGGGAAGACTCCGGAACGAAGACGAGATTGAAGGAAGACTCAGTCCATGAAGGAAGCCATGGAATAACGTTAATTTTCCAGATAGAGTACAGAATGTTATCTACTGGGATTATATAGATAAGTCCTTTATTGTAATACTGTAAATGGATAAGTCAGGAGACTTGGGAACGTAACAATAAGTAGTGTCCCAAAAAGGAAATGCATGGGAAAGATTTATAAGACACAATAAAGAAGAAGACGTATAAAAGGAAAGACGTAGTAATATGATATGATGCAAACCCGCTTGGCAGCGGACACATGGACAACCGTGGGAAGCTTCCGGAGGGCTGTTCGGAGGGCCGGAGGGTCCGATCGGTTCGGAGCGGAACCGGAGGCGCAGCCATGGAAACAAGCTGAGAGGATGGAAGCATTCGAATGGATGGCCAACTGATCCACTGCGGAAAAGGGCCGGAGGGCCGGAGGCTCCGGAGGCGTGGGAACAAATCATCGCAAGGCCTGCAAGCATACGAACCTGACCGGAAGCGTGGGAACATCCCTGGAGAGTCCTCGGAAGAAGACAAGCCGGTTGGGCAGAACGGAACGGATTGTAGAGCACGGTGATGGAGATGGTAAGGTTCCGCAGAAAGGATGATCGAACCGGAGCAGGTGGCTGTGAAGGAGGTTGTGGAAATGGAAGGGAATAGAATGGCGGATATGCCTGAGAATGCGGAAGGTGGAAATGAGCGGAATGGCTAGGCGGAAATGACCAATGGTCCTGGAAGCCCGGAGTGTCGTAAGAAAGGAGTGGCTATGATGGGCTTAGTAATCATTTGGAATAAGGCATGACCGGAAGTGATGGGAACGTCCAGGAAGCTCCGGAAAACCGGAGCTGTGTAGAAAGGGTCAGAATGTGCACGGATATAACAAGAGACGGGTTCATTGAGGAAGTTGGCCAAAATCTGTGATGACAATTTGGGCATAATCACGTCCGATAAGGGCAAGGTTAGGTGCTTCAATATTGCCTTCCAGACTGAAGCTCTTAAACTTCTTACGGAACCCGCTCTAATCACCAACCTTCGGTTGGTGGAAATGTACCTTGACACCCTTGACAATGCATTTGCGCTGGAGATCAAGAAAATGATCAATCAGCACAAGTATTGGCAGGATAAAGGGATTGTTGCTAAGCCCGCAGCGCCAACTAGTGGTGCTACACCTGTTGAGCGCGATGAGGACACCTTACCACTTAAAGATGTCATGGAAATCACAGAGTCCTTAACCAAGATCGCAAATGATCAAGGACTTGGCAGGGCTAGTGGGACACCTAAAGATATGGGATTAAGCATCAAGCGAGAGATCACTGAGAAATTAGAGACTTTTGCTGGTGAAATCACCAAGATTAAGGACACCCAGGTCTTGCTCGAGCAGAGGGCGGAGACACAAGAGAAGCGCCTTGGGGAAACCTTTAGGGAGCAATTGGCTAGTTCTGAAAAGAATATGGAGAAGTCATTCAAAATGACCTTCACCCAATATTCCCGGGAGGTTCCTCCCCATCAGGACATTAATCAAAATCAAGGATCCTGGAATAGGAATAACCAGGGTGGACAAGGGACAAACCAGGACTATAGGCCGGATTATAATTGTAATAATAACCGTAATGGTTACAACAATTATAATCAAGGACCTGATAGGTCGGTGGGGCCGAATGGCAAACCCTTGTGCTTCTTTTGTTGGCTCGAACACTTGGTTCGTGATTGTGTCCACAAACGAGAATATATCGATAGTGGGAAAATCATAATCGAGAATGGTTACATGAAACTACCGAATGGGGACCCTATTCCTATTCCTAACACAGGGAATTGGAGGAGCAAAAAGGCAAAAGTGGATGATTACTATGCGAATAACCCGCATGTGAAACCAGTTCCACCTGCGCTACAAGCCTATGGGGGTTTGCCCTTCATGCAGTACAATCAGAACGCTCAGAGTGACTGTCTTAGGGGAGAGTATGACACGCAGGATGATAAGATTAGGTCGTTCAGGGTTCAGAGGGCGTTGCAACAAAACAACCTCTTACCCCCTGGACCAGCCAATCTATCTACCAACCCGGGCAACATTCAGTTTGTTCAGACTCCACCTGGAGGATTACCTGCTGGAATGGATATAAGTCAGTTTGTAAGCCTAATTGATTACATTCGGACACAAGATGGGAGTGGAAGAGCAATGGAGCAATTAGTACAGACTAGGAGTGGGAATAGAAGTGATCCCGCTTCCAAGTCAAATTTCTAGATGGCACGATGAAGGAGACTGGGGCTAAGCAAAAAGCTAAGTCCAAGAACCCGACCAAGTCTCCGGAGAGCCAGAAGAAAGTTGGGATTTCAGAAGAATCAGATAATTGGCGAACGAAAATTAAGGGAAATATGGTTGTTGAGGAAGATAGTGGTGGTGATGCAGGTTGAGATGACGAAGAGGACGAGGTACCGATGAGAACCGCTCAGAAATCAGCCAAGAATAAAATAATCTTGGATGATGATTTCTCAGATGAAGAAAGGACACAAATCTCCTACGAGAAATTAGTGAACCAGGCTTATAGGCATAATTGTGCCAAGGAGGCGGCCAAGAATCGGAATCCAGACCCAGTAACAGGGGATAAGGCTTTCCGATTAGTGGCTCCTATTGACAAGCCTGGTATTGCTGGAGAAATAAACAAGAAAATTGCGGACACAAAAATTGAGATTAGACTAGGGGACATGTGGGCTCTGAGTACAGAATTAGCCAATGAGCTTAGGTGTTCTATTACAAAACAGAGGAAACCCACCCAACCTATCTTGACTGGCGGAGTGTTTGCACAAGGAGGTCCATTCCCTTACATGGAGAATGGGGGCGGAATAGAACAAGAGTTTGATGCCATCGATGTGAGGAATCTTCCTCAAGTTGATGCATTCTACATTGCCACAGACGAGGATGAAGGCTGTATAAATGGGTCGTTGATTATTCCAGACGCTTATCTGGCTTATTTGGCGACTTTGGGACCAAATGAGACTCCTAAACAAGTCTATGCGGCCTTAGATTCGGCAGCCTTAAGGGCGGTATTCCCTTTGGTCGGAGGCAAAGAGCACGTAGAAGCTGTAATGGACAGTGGATCCCAGATAGTCTCCATAGCCTTGACAAAGGCTGAGGATTTGACACTAACATGGGATCCTGACATTCATTTGACACTAACATGGGATCCTGACATTCAGATCTTTATGCAAAGTGCCAACGGACAACTCAAAAAGTCCGCAGGACTAGCGTGTAATGTTCCGTTCAAATTTGGAGACATCACAGTATATCTCCAAGTTCATGTTATAGATCAACCAGCCTACCATATCCTACTCGGAAGGCCGTTTGATATATTAACAGAAAGTACGGTTCAGAATAAGCGAGACGGGTCGCAGACCCTGACGATTAGGGATCCCAACAGTGACCAAAGGCAGACCATTCCTACCCATGCTCGAGGAGTCTATTCCACGGTCAAACAGCCCAAGCGGGCCACTGTGGAAGAAGTTCCCGATGAGGAGGATAATGTTCGGCCAGGCAAAGGGAATAAGGCAGAGAGCACGGTTTTTTGCCAATCTTCGATGAATTGATAGCCAATCAAGGAGAAGAACTTGCAGTGCAATTAGGATTCAACATGGAAGGGGAGCTAGAGATCCAAGGGTATCTTGAACCCCGGAATGGGAACACGTTTTCAGGAGATGAAGTTAATGCTGCTTACCTGTTGGCATCGACGGATTGTTCTGAATTGAAGGAAGATGAAGTGGCAGCTGCCTTATTACAAGATTTTGTGCAGCCACCACCTCGGAAGATTAATGAACCCTATCATCAAGTCTTCACGTTTGATGAGAAGGTTCCAGACCATATCGGATTAAGGAAGCCACCAGTACAGGACAAAGTCAACCGGGAGAAACACTCAGTCGACCCCAATGTACAGTGTATCTGTTGTCAAACAGCAGATTGGCTGGTTCCTGAAGAATCACAAGGTGATGAGGGAGTTCAGAACGAAAAAGTGCCGATTAAGGGGGTGAACTGGGAAAGAAGTATAAACCGGTCGCCCAGAAGGTCAGACCGATTTATGGTGAATAACCAGAAAGGTTCAGGATCAAGAGAGAGATCACAGGCAACCCACTGGAGGATATGCCAGGACTCTCCCCTAATCCGGCAGATTTTGCACCAACCAATCGGTATACTTTGGAAAGGAAAGAAATCATAGACAAAATTCGCTCTGGAGACTTCTTATGGGCAGAAGAGCGCAAACTCATGCACCATTTTATGATGGTACAGGAGGAGGCCTTTGCATGGGATGACTCTGGACGAGGGAGTTTTAGAAAAGATTTCTTCCCACCGGTAGAAATACTGGTAGTTGAGCATAAAGTGTGGGTAGAGAAAAGTATCCCTATTCCACGTGGTCAGTTAGAGGAAGTCTGCAAAATAATTAAGAAGAAAATAGACGCCGGAGTATACGAGCCGTCTAATTCTTCTTATCGGACAAAGTTCTTTGGAGTGGTGAAGAAGGATGGCAAAAGCATCCGACTAGTCCACTCCTTGGAACCTCTGAACGCTGTCACAATTGCGCACTCTGGAATACCACCAGCAACGGATGAACTAACGAATCATTTCGCAGGGCGGAGCTGTGGTGCTGTATTGGACTTGTACTCCGGTTATGATCATAGGGACCTGGATGAAAACTCCAGGGACTTTACAACATCTCAAACCCCGTTTGGAGCCCTGAGGCTGGTTAAACTGCCACAAGGGTGGACCAATTCAGTACCAATATTTCATGACGACGTGACTTATATCTTGCGAGATGAGATACCTCACGTCACTATTCCGTATATCGATGATGTGCCTATTCGAGGGCCAGGAACCAGGTATAAGAACCCAGACGGCTCTTTTGAAACTATTTCTGAGAACAAAGGAATAAGGCAGTTTGTTCGGGAACACTTCCAAAACATGAACAGGGTTGTCCAACATATAAAATACTGTGGAGGAACCTTTTCACGACAGAAAGCTCTGTTGTGCATGGACCAGTTTCCAGTAGTCGGACATATATGTTCGTACGAAGGAAGAAGACCATCCACAGACCGAGTAGGAGTAATATCAAGGTGGCCAGCTCTAGAGAGTGTTTCAGAGGTCAGGCAGTTCCTGGGTGTCGTAGGGTATATGAGAATGTTCATCAAGAACTATTCTACTATGACCCGTCCTTTGAATAGGCTTCTAAGGGCCGACATTGAGTTTGAATGGGGAGAGACGGAACAAGCTTCCATGGATGCCATTAAGCAAGCCCTGGAGAATTGTGATGCTCTTAAACCTATCAACTACGAATGGGACAGTGACGTAGTCCTAGCGGTTGATACATCTTGGATGGCTGTTGGTATAGAAATATATCAGGTAGACCCAGATGATCCAAAGAAACATTATTTTGCAAAGTTTGACTCAATTGGTTTGAATGAGAGGGAAGCAAGGTTCTCTCAACCCAAACATGAATTATATGGCCTACTTCGGGCATTACTTCATATGCAGTATTGGCTGCTGGGTTGCAGAAAACTTGTGGTTGAAACAGATGCCATGTATATTAAAGGCATGCTGGCTAGTCCGGGCATGGGTCCTAATGCGACTATCAACCGATGGATAGAATCCATCTTGATGTTCCATTTCACCCTCAAACATGTCAAGGGTCTCACTTTCTCTCCAGATGGCTTGTCAAGGCGAAAGCCACAGCTGGGCGATGAAGAACACCTTAATCCGGAGGATGGGTATGACGAAAATCTACCACCAGAAGATCATAAGGAATGGGACTTCAATGTTCCTCAACCAAAGGAATTCGAAGACTTCAAGCATGACATAGATACACCGGGAGGTTATCTCCTGGAGCTATGTGATCCGCCTGAAGAGGAGTTTATTCCGGCAGAAGGAGTGGCAGACTTTGAAAAGGAATGTGTAGAGGCCCATCTCGATGAGCAAAACCATAAGGCCTCAATAGAGAAAGCCTATTCCAAGAAGGGTCTGGCAGTACCGCAATATATCATGTCGCAAGTCCGAGAAGAAGAGCTTCTTCTACCAGATCAAGCCTTCAAATATGATCCTACAAAACGGGAAAGATACCCCAAAGGACATAGGCGGGATTCGGGGATTAAGCTGGACAGGAAGCTAAAATTAGTGAAGGCATGGCTAAGGGATCCAATGAAACGTCCCAAGGGCTACGATGACAATGGCTATTGATCCTTCATGAAATTTGCCACCAAATTCTTCTTGAGCAAAGATGACCGCTTATACCGGAAATCTGAGGACTCTGGGCCTAAACTGGTTGTTGGAAAAGAACACCGGATGTACATGATGAAAGCAGCTCATGATAGTCTGGGACACAAAGGAGTTCACTTGACTAAACCCTGACTAAACCCTTAATCGAGTTACGCTTTTGGTGGCCAGAACTGGAGTGGGATGTCCAGTGGTATGTGCGCACATGTCACATATGCCAAGTAAGGCAGAAGACCTTGTTAAGAGTTCCACCACGGGTCACAGATACCCCAGGAATTTTTCAGAAAGTCCACATTGACGTAATGATTATGGGTGTCATATCGAATAAGCACCGATTGGTCGTAGCCGCAAGGGATTCCTTGACCAGATACCTTGAAGCACGAGCAATAAGGGTGGATAATGGAGAAACATTGGGGAAATTCCTACTAGAGGAAATAATCTGTAGATGGGGTTATCCAGCAGAAATTGTCACAGACAATGCTGGTGAATTTCTGGCTGCACTTGCATGGCTTCAATCCAAGTATGGCATATCTGGAATAAGGATTTCTCCTTATAATTCAAAGGCCAATGGGCCGGTTGAAAGAGGCCACTGGGACCTGAGACAGGCAATGTATAAGGCTACAGGTGGAGACACCAGGAAGTGGTACTGGTTCTTGCCTCAAGTAATCTGGGTGGATAGAATAACAACTAGACGGGGACTAGGGTGTACTCCGTACTTTGCAGTAACGGGGGCACACCCAACAATTCCATTGGATATCGAAGAAGGTACTTGGCTTGTTGAATACCCTGATACCATAATTTCAACAGCAGAACTGATTGGATTAAGGGCAAAAGCCTTGGCCAAGCATATTCAGCATGTGGATGAAATGCAGAACAGAGTTTCAGCAGAGAAATTGGCTGCAGTGAGGAGATACCAGAGGATACATGAACACACAATTAAGGACTTCAACTTTCAACCCGGTGATTTAGTACTTGTATGAAATACCAAGGTTGAAAAATCCTTGAATACCAAAATGGACCCTAGATATCTGGGACCGATGGTGGTAGTTCAGCGGACTAAGGGAGGTTCATACCTATGTTGTGAAATGAATGGTGCCATGTTGCACAGAAAGATTGCACAATTCAGGATTGTACCTTACGAAGCCCATAAAAAGATCAAGTTGACACAGAAGATAGAGGACCTCATAGACTCATCAAAGGAATTATTGGAAGCCTTAGCAGCTGAAGATGATGTCAAGGATGATTACCTTGGGAAGGATATGCAATTCCATAAGATAAGGCTTAATCCAGACTGGAAAGTCGAGGAGGACAACTTGTCTGAGGAATATGAGAGTGAAAGTGAACCAGAAGACGAGAACTTGGATCTAGACCCTGTATATGATGTTAAAAATCCAAGGCGGTCCACGCGAAAGTGTACTTAAGACTGGAAAATTTAGAGTCTTGACATGATCACACCAGGAGTTTCAATGGGTACACAGGGAAAGGGATCAGAACAAGTGCCACCTTCTATGTGATGGAAAGAAGCAGGGTGTGGATTAAAGACCACAACTGAGGGCAGTTGTTATTTTAAAAATGGGGGAGAGGGTATACATAAGGGCCGTGTTTTTGCAAATTATTTGCGAATGAACCAGGCTCCAATGTATACATTGAACTTAAACATGTAAAGATTAGTCACAGTAGCCTGGAATAAGGCAATTACATCGAGAGAAGGAGCCTTATTCCCGCTACTCATTCAACAGCCTATTCGGAGTTCAATAGTGGAGTAATCACACCCATGGTTGAATTCCTGGAATAAGAAGCTTCTAAGCCAAAGGAATAGGGACCAGCAGCTAAAATTTTTCGAAACATTAAGCTGCAGGTCATCCTATTCTAGGCCAAGGTGCCAGGATCTGGAGAGAGTCGGTTATTCAAAGCCATCTGAAGCTATAACGAATCAATTCAATTCAGAATAAGGGAATCAAGGATGTCCAAAAGGCGCAACTATGATCCTGGGCCAAAATTGCTTATTCTTGATGGAATAAAAAGCGATGGGGATAGATTAAGTCGCTGCAGCCGAGACTAAGTCCGATTGGACTGAAAGTTCGGATTTAGGCTTGGAAGAACAAGTGCTCTAGGCACTAGTGACTGAGGCACATTTAGAACGGGCGACCGGTCAATAGAAGCGGGAGATATTGTAAGGCTTGGAATAAAGCCTTGGCAATATCCAAAGGACTTCGGGTGGCAGGATTAGCGGGAATCTGGTTACGGAATAGCAAGTCAAGGAATAAGAGGCCAAGAGAACATTTGGGACAAGCTTGCTAGCGTTAGAAACAAAAACCGATATAAAAGGGATCATCCACTGAGATGAACCAATTATGTCAGAGGAAAGGCAGGTTGACTGGGGACAGTCAACATTTAAAAATGGGGGAGATGATAAGCCGCGAAATTTGCGAAACCTCAAATTTTACGAATGCATGCCATTCTGTGCTCATCCAGTGGTTGGTGTGAGCTCCAAACATGCAACCAAGAGCCATATTGCATTATCATCCTAAACACTGGCGCCTATGGCTTATGCCAGGAGACGGCACCCTTGGATCACTAGGGGTCAGATCCGGATTAAGGCTTGAAGCCCAAATATCAAAGTCCTGAAACACCCTCTATATGTGGGAAGGCAACCACAATGCTCACTACCAAAGGGAGAATCATAATATCCACCTCTGACATCTATTGGGACACTGGGAACCTTATTCGGGAGGAAACACTGAGTTGATTACACAACTTTGGCTTATCCAACGTGATGCGACAAGTCACAGGATCAAGGCCTAGACTCAATATTGCTATTTTAAACACCAGGTCCGTGAGGACGCGATCACCCGATAAGCCGCAGACCGGGACTAAGCACGTACTATGTGTTCCTGGATGTCGATTAAGGACATCTGGGGTATCGTTGGAAAGGGAATAACCTATACTATCCAACTAGCGATACTAGAAGTCGGGGCCCACACAACAGAGGAAGATATGGGCCAATTACCCTGTTTAGGGGAATAGTGGAACATATAATGCCCTGATCAACAAAGGGTTGTTGATCATCGGATAAACTGCCAACCAGGATTAGGCATGTACTGTGTATTCCTGGATGTCGATTAAGGACATCTGGGGTATTGTTGGAAAGGGAACAACCTATATTATCCAACTAGCGATACCAGAAGTTGGGGGACAGACCATAGAAGAAGATATGGGCCAATTACCCTATTCAGGGGATATTTGAACATATAAACCCCTAATCCATGAGGGGTTGAAGGAGTCATTATACAAACATTTAGGAGGCTAGGAACGCCAGGGCGCGCACAGCTGATACCGATCACAGGCTAATTAATTAAGTAGAATACCCGAAGCCTAGTAATCACACATATGTAACAGTTTCTGTACAGTATATAAGGAGGGCAGAACCCAGGGAGGACGGTGCCGAACTAGACCCGGAGAGTGAGGAGCAATAAAGCCCTTGCGTACAAAGTCGACGTTTGGGCTTGAATCTTTGGCTGTCAGATAGCCTTGGAATTTAAGTGCGGTTTTGGAATAAGACTTTGTTTGAGGTGTGAGCCATAGTTACGGGGCGCGAGCCATAGTCTGAGGCGTGAGCCATTGTTACGGGGCGCGAGCCATAGTCTGAGGCGCGAGCCATTGTTACGGGGCGCGAGCCATAGTCTGAGGCGCGAGCCATTGTTACAGGGCGCGAGCCATAGTTCTGAGGCGCGAGCCATTGTTACGGGGCGCGAGCCAGCAAGTTTGAGGTGCGAGCCAATCATTGTTGGAATAAGGCACGAGCCAACAAAACCGGGTCTAAACAGCCCACAAAACCAAGCCGGTTCACAGCCGTTATATTTGCATAGTTGGGACACTTAAATCCACGTTGGGAACCAACCGATAAATTCGGGTTGTGTCTTGAACACCACTTCGAGAAAGCTAGTTGAGACTTAGCCATCCTTGGGGGAACGGGAATTGAATACTTTCGTGACAAATATGTTTACTCGTGGTTTCCTTGGACCTACACTTGTGTCCAAAAAGACCCGAATCTCGTCAGTGTATCTTGGTCGTCAAAAGAGTGTGTGGTGTTGGAGTCTGTCTACCGTCGATTTAGTCGTGCTTAATCTCACTTTGTGAGTTAGGTGTAACTCAGTCGTTCGATAGGGGGGATTTTGGCAGTTGCATTATTCTGATCATTGAACCTGAGCAACCGTTTCAGCGTGGATGCCGGCGAGTATGTCTCGGACGCATGTGAGGTATTTTGTGTGTTTTTCCACGGGGAGGGAGACACGACGACGGGGAAGGTCCCACAGCAGACCCAAGAAAACGATGAGCTGCGTGAAGGTGAGCCCAGTCTTGACGGGGTGCCACGGAACGCGTAGCAGGACGATGGGGGTGAGAATTGACTGGCGGTCGAATCGGAATGAGGGGGTGTTGCCGGCAGATGAGGAGACGGAGGGGAAGCGCACCACGGGGCAATCATCCTCGTACTTGAGAACCCTAGCGTCGTCGCCCAACTCCGCCTGCCAGATGTCGACCTTGGTGTTGCAGATCTGCCCCGCGTTACTGCTGGCAGATGCGGCCCCGAATGGGAAGCAGTGATCAAGGTAGAACTTGTCCTCAAAATGCGAGACAAGGAACGGTTTGTGTGCGGGTAGCATGGGACAAGTCCTGTGAAAGGACTTGATGTCGAACGCACAAGCTTCGGAACCCACGGGGCCGGAAGCGACCTGGACGAATACGGGACGGCGTCAGTCACGCGAATGGTACGCAAATGTGAGATGAGACGGGGGACAGGACGGGACGAGCCTCGCGTGAGTCTGCAGGACCACAGGCCACGAGGCAGGACGGCAGAAGTACATGCTGGGAGGGGAACAACAACCCCCAGGACGTGTGAGGCGGCTGCGCGTGACGCACGCGCAACCATCTGCAGACGAGCGGTGCTGGAGCACGAGGTGCCCCGCCTATGGTGTAGCGCAGGCGCAGACGACAAAGGGAGAGGGGGAAGGGATGGGACTCACCAAGTTGGCCATCTTCGAAGGCATATCAAAGCGTGTAGGGAAGTCTGCTTTGTCAATGTAATCATTGACCGCCGGGATGTCTGCCCTCGGGTTACCCTTTGATAGGTTCCTGCACACCCTCTTCTTCGCATCCAGGCCTGGCCCTTGATCGCTCGACGCAACAATAAGGGGGGACGCGAAGAAAGGACCACGGCATACCAGCTCCATTTCTCGGCGAGAGAAAGGGCCGTCCATGCGTCCTGCATTGAGCTCCGTTTGGATGCACTCAAGCGTGGTCCCGCGCTCGATATCAGCGGAGGGGTGGTTGGGGATGATGACTGAGGCAGAGAGAACGGGGAGTCGGCCGAGAGGAAAGCCTTCTCGGAGGTTGCGAACAAGATCTGGGTAAGTTGCGGACAGGTTATGTTTTTCCAAGAGATTCCCGAAGGCGACGGCACCGTAGGGTTGCACAACGTGGTCCAAGAAAGAAGAAAACGCTTTGCCGGGCCCCACGAGGGGCGGGCAGGCGTGCACGAACAAGCGCAGGTCAACGTAAAGCAGTGGTTTGGCGGAAGCAGTAGAAATGTGCTCAAGAAAATGTGCTTTGGAGGCAAGTTCATGGACGGAAGGCTCCGGCGTGCACACAAGTGCAACCGGCATTGCGGGTGAGGGCAGCGTGCTCCCTGCCGCAAAGCGAGCAGGCGTGGACGCGGGCGTCACCGTGGTCTCCCGAGCACTTCTTTCCGACGTTGTACGAGATGCAGAGGGTCTTGGCCGTGGGGCCCCGAAAGGACTGCACGGTGCGAAGGTCCTTCTCCACCACCTTCGCAAAGTGCGCATCGCCCGACGCGAAGTTGGTGGAAGCCGACGGGTGCTGGAACGCGCTGTGGGGGCCAGTGCAGATGATACAGACGAGGGGGGTGCATTCGCGCGTGACGGAGCCTTCCTGCGATGCGGGCGTCGAGCTGCGCTCCTGCCCCCTCCGTCCGTTTCCCGTGCAGGCCTGCTTCGAGCTTCCCGTGCCCTCCTCATCCGGCAAGGAGCACTTGAGAGCGTTCACCACGGCGGGAAGGCCGATGGTGGGGAAGGTTGGGGTTGCCGGGTTCGCTTGGCGGTAGGTGGCGATCACGACGTTAATGCGGGTATCGTGATAGCTGCGATCGTAAAGGCCGCCGCGAAAGATCTCCGATCTGAGCTCACGCTCGACTCTGTACCACACCGGGAGCATCTCCACATCCTCGTACTGGGGGAGCTTTGCAAAATGCAGGATGTGCTGTGCGAACTCGGAAGCATGAGTATGACCAAGCAGGGGATCACCGGGGACGACAGCCAGGCAGAGAACGGTGAAAGAGTCGAGCATGTTCTTCGCTGCCTGCCTCCACAGGCCCGGAGTGAGCACAGCCATCTCGTCGCCGCTGAAAATCTCGCGAGCTTCACCACGTCCACCATGGAGACCTGCTGGGGTGCGACGAGCGCCGACGCTTGCTCGGCCGTGATAGTACGCGTGGGGATCATGTGGGGGTTATCAGTAGCGTGCTTGATATATTTGTCTGCCCACCAATGGAACGGGAAATAGATCTTGTGGTGCAACGACAGGTGGCAGACGGGGGGATGACGATGCCTGTCACGTTGTATGACGACATGGAGTGTGGATTGGGGAGGGTCAGTGTACCAAAGATCGGGCGCACGGCTTTGGTTTTCTCTGCCTCGCACGCTGCACGCTTCCCCTCGCATTTATCCTTGTCTGACTCACGCGACGCTTGGGTTTTCATTCGCTGCGTACCAATCCACAAGATCATGTACTGGGGGAGGGGGCCAATGGCGGTGCAGACGTCTCTGTCGGCGACCATGAGGCAACGGTCCTCCTCCCTATACTCGTAGAACGGCAGAAGAGGCTCGCCGACGTCCTGCCCAGCGGCGAGGGTCCCAGCGTCCTTTGCCTCACCGTAGGCGCGTGTCAGCCTAACACTGGCCTTGTTCTTCTTCTCTCTGGACAAATTTTCCGCGTTGGTGTCCTCCAAGTCGAATGAAGAAGGAGCGGGGATGTCCACAGGACGTGACATGTAGCTTTCGAAATCGAAATTGTCGCCTAGCGGGAGAGGAACACCAGCACAAGAGGTGAAGTGGGGTTTCACAGGTGTTCAAGGGGCTAAGCTGTATGGTATCCATAGCATACACCTGACGCGATGTATGTAGTACGAGCCCCGGCTGTCACGATTTAGACACTATCTAATCGTGACAACACCTTATCTAAGCGCCTAATCAAGCACTCATCTATTTAAACACCAAGGCTATGCTTGAGTCATCAGTGATCAGACAAGCCAGGGATCGGGTTCCCACAGGAACATGCCAATGAAGCATGACAGATTGGTGATCGGACAGCTGACAGGTGTCATGCTGCGGACATGTGGAGTATGCATGGGCATTACTCAGAACACATGGCTCCAGGACATTTCTTACTCAGAACACATGGTTCTGGCATGTTTATTATTCAGAACACATGGTTATGTTGCTTATTGCACACGGACGCTCTATTGTATATATTATTAGCACTAGTTACATAGCCACAGTTGAACAGTATAAAGTAGTGTAGCTAGTCGCTTGTATTCCTTAGTCTTTTATTCCATCATTCTTCGAGCCTCACTCTTACCGAGCACCTCCAATCCGCATTGTGCGTCCATTGGGTGTTCTTGAGCCTTGAGCGTGACATAATAAAAGACTACCCTTCATACCTTCGTACCGCCACTACCATCCGACCTCCTTTCCCTTTCCCCCCGTCCCTCTATCCACTACTTGGATTTGTACCCTCTACTTGGCTTCTCGTATTTGAAGTTCCATTTTCCCTATTCCCCACCCGCCGATTCTCTACCTCGTCCACAGCGAGTCTAAACAAGTGCAGCACCAGTTGTTTTCAGTTTACCGAACAGACAGACGCTAGGCCACGGGAAACGTTGAGTCCGTCCCAGGCCACATAGCAGTCGCAGGAGTGCCAGCCGGACCTTCGGGGAAGACTGCCTCGCTATCGCCGGGGGTGTTGTAGAAGACCTGTTATATACCGAGCCGAAGTGGACCTAAAGAGTAAAGGCCGAAGGACCGGAGGCTCCGGTATGTCGGAGCGTCGGAGGGCCAGAGGGTCCGGAACGTATACAAAGGAGGATCACAACACCACAGGGGGTCAAGGGTGAGTGACTACCCTAACCGGCAGGTATCCGATAGAGGAAGACAAGTCGGAGTACCGGAGGGAACCGGAAGGGACAGAGACAACTCAGTGCAAGGAAAGTGAGCCAAGCAACGTCAATTATCAATCTGACGTACAGGACATATTAAAGACGTATTTATACTAAGTAGCTAATTGTTTTCCATATAAGGAAGGAGAGTGGTTCTTAACAATAAGACAAGTCAGATGGACTGATGAGAAGTCGTATGACAATAAGACGGATAAACGGGAAACGCTCAGTAATCCTTCATTGCGTAAAAACCCGATGATTCCGGATGGTTCGGAGGCTCCGGTAATATGCCGGAGCCTCGGAACCTACCGGAGCTACCGGAAGGTCGACGAGAGGACTGGGGATGTTGCATGGATATAACAAGACCCAGGGTAGTTCTGTCGCAAGAGACCGTTACAATTTCACCAACCGCTGAGTGCGGATTTGTACCAACACAGTGACCTTCCGTGCTCCATCCACCTCCTCTTCGTCGGGAACTTCATCCCCGTCGACTTCCTTATACCGTTCCGCCGAACTTCCTACCTTCACCCCGTTCGATCGACTTTACGCCGCACTCGCCCAACTACCTTACCAACCATCTCGCCCGTCGCTCATATTACCAATGGCCGATGAAGACCAGAACCAGGGCACCACCTCTTACATGCCCGCTATGGACCTCGACCCCGCCCCGAGAGAGACTAGGTCCTCTCGGATCACCCTTGCCCACCTTCCCCCCACTTTCGACGGCTCTGACAAGAGCAAGTGGGAAACCTTTCTCGATGCCCTCCTTAATTACCTATGGGCATACGACTCGGAGTTTGACTCCGAAAAGAAGAAGATCGTGTTCACCCTTTCTTTACTGGGTCGGACCGATGGTACCCCGTGCCCAGCCTCAAACTGGGTACGTAACTGGCGAAAGCGCACATTGTGCGAGGGGCTTGATAGCCTCTACCACATCGATGACTTGATCTCGGAGTTGGAAGCGACGTTCCAGGACAAGAACGTCAAGCAGACGGCGCACATGCGCCTTACGACAACCCGGCAGGGAAAGACTCCCCTGGCCGACTTCATCCAGGTGTTCGAGTTGAATGCCGAAGAAGCGGGGTACACCCCGAATGACAAGGACACCCCCCACAATACCTTTCTTGTGGAAACCATCGAGAACCTCGTGAACGAGGACGTTCGAAACCAGCTGTACGCTGGAGGGGTGGAAGTCCCTGAGGATCATCGGGGCTTGAAACGCCGGCTGACAGCTATCAGCGGCGTGATGGAGCGGAAGAAGCTCCGAGAGGCTCAACAGAGCCGGATGTTCTGGGTCCCGGCGCGCGCACAAGCGCCGGCTGCCAAGTCATCACCAGGGTTCGGGCCGGCACCCAACCTTGCAAAGAAGATCGGGCCAGGGGAGACCGCCCCGATGGACGTGGACAGGGCCAGGCAGACCGCCCGCCCTTTTGTATGCTATAACTGTGGCAAGGAGGGCCACATGAAGCGGGAGTGCCCGGAGCCTCCCAAGCGGAAATTTAATATCCGGTCGATCAAGACCGAGGACTACTCGCAGGACGACCTGCAGGCTCTTGCAGCCGTCCTTCGTGAGAAGGGTTTTTAAAGGGGCCCCCGCTTGCGGCCAAAGCGGCGCCCCCTGTCACGAACTTTTATGCACATCTCAAAGACATTAATATTAGCAACGTAGTTACAGACCCGGCATATGATATTTATAACCCAGAAAATACTAGTCTACGAAAGAGCATAAACGATTTCCTCGTAGCTAGTGTAGAAAACAAACAAAAAATATGTATCTTGGAGAATCAGAATCGGAAACGTAATATTCACAATCGGAAGATAGACGAAGTAAATAAGAGATGGAGTGCATTCAAAAAGGCCCCTGGAACCCAAACCAGTGCGAAAAATAGTGAGATGAAAAAGGACGGTGATGCCGTAAGGGCTCAATCCCAGGATCGGGAGGAAGCGCCCAAACAAAAGAAAACACGCGTGACGCTGAGTCAGAAGAAGACAGAGGCGGCGCAGAAGCTGGCACAGCCTGAGGATCGGCTTGCCAAGGAGATGAAGGAAATCCAGAAGCAGAGGTGGCATCACGAGATGCTAGTTCCCGTTACGCTGACTGCGTTGGACACCGGGAAGACGCGCACTGTCAAGGCTCTTCTCGATAACGGTTGCACTACCACGTGCATTGATCGAGATTATACCAAGGCAGAAGGCTTCGAGCTCCACGAGCTTGACGTGCACATCGTCGCCCGCAACGCAGACGGAACGGAGAACTCTCGGGGAAAGATCACTCACTACGTTGAGTTGATGCTTTCGGTCGGACCCCATGTTGAACGCCAACGGTTCTTGGTCACAGGACTAGGCAAGGCTCGCGTGTTCATTGGGTACGATTGGTTGTTCAAGCACAACCCCGAGGTGGACTGGCGATCACAAAAGATTGTGTTCAGCCGCTGCCCGCCCGAGTGCAACATGCATGGCACGGAGTACCGGACTGGATTGTCCGCAGAGGTAGAGGAGTTGGAAGACGGCGAGTCGATCTTATTGGTCGACTTTGCGAAACAGATTGATCTGCGTGCGCAAGGATCACAGGCGCAGCAGATGGCAGAGGAAGCGAATTGTGGGAAAGAGCGCATGACCGAAGGAAAGGTCCCGGAGGAGTACCACGAGTTCGTGAAGGTGTTTGCAAAGGAATTGTTCGACGCCATGCCCGAGAAAAGGCCGTGGGATCACGCAATCGAGCTTAAGCCAGGATCAAAGGCTGTAGATTGCAAGATATATCTGCTCTCGGTCACGGAGCAGGGGAAGCTGAACGAGTTCCTGGAGGAGAATCTGAAGAGTGGGAGGATCCGACCCTCAAAGTCGCCGATGGCTTCGGTGTTCTTCTTTGTGAAGAAAAAGGATGGCAGCCTGAGACCAGTCCAAGATTATCGGAAGCTCAACGAAATGACGATTAAAAACCGTTATCCACTTCCGTTGATCTCGGAGCTCGTAAACAAGCTCCGTGGCACCAAATACTTCACGAAGTTGGATATCCGATGGGGGTACAACAACGTGCGGATCAAGGAGGGAGATGAGTGGAAAGCGGTGTTCAGGACGAACCGAGGGCTGTTCGAGCCGCTCGTGATGTTCTTCGGCCTGACGAATTCCCCGGCAACGTTCCAGACAATGATGAACGACATCCTTCGAGAGCTCATAAATGAGGGAAAGGTCATAGTCTACCTGGACGATATCCTTATCTTCACCGACAACTTGGAGGAGCACAGAGCACTGACGAAGCGGGTACTTAAAATCCTGCAAGACAACAAGCTCTTTCTCAAACCAGAGAAGTGCGACTTTGAGAAGACGGAGATCAAGTATCTAGGAGTCATCATTTCCTACAACTCAATGAAGATGGACCCAGTGAAGATCAAGGGCGTGATGGAGTGGCCGGAACCAAAGAACCTTAAGCAGACACAGGCATTCTTGGGTTTCACAAACTTCTATCGCCGCTTTATCTGAGGATATGCGGAGATAGCGAAGCCGATGATGAGCTTGACCGGGAAGGAAGGCTGGAGTTGGGGAGAGGAGCAGAAGAGAGCGTTCCAAAGGCTCAAGGATCGCATCGCCGAAGACGCCGTACTGGCGCTTCCCACAGATCACGGGAAGTTCCGAGTCGAGGCAGACACATCAGACGGAGCTATAGGAGCGGAGCTCGCACAGGAGCAGGAGGGTAAATGGCGCCCTGTTGCTTTCATGTCTCATGGACTCAATGAGACTGAGTCGAACTACGAGATCTATGATAAAGAGATGCTCGCGATCATGACCGCGCTGGACGAGTGGCGAGAGTTGTTGATGGGCACAAGCCAAACATTCGAGATCTTTACTGATCATCAAAATCTCGAATATTTCAAGAAAGTTAATCGCAGACAGGCCTGGTGGATTCAGGAACTGGCGGAGTTCGACTTCACGTTACACCACCGGCCTGGAGCATTAAACAAGAAGGCAGATCTTTTATCTCGGAGATCGGATCACGACCAAGGGAAAGACGACAACGACAATGTCGTTCTGCTGAAGCCAGAGTATTTCCGAGCACAGGACATAGTGCTGGAAGGGCCAGAGGCAGGGATCTTGGAAGAGATAACTAAGGAGAAGAAGATCGATAAGAGTGTTAAGCTGGTGCTCGAGAAAAGCTACCAGCCTGGGAAAAGAAGGACAATATTATATATTACAACGGACTTATATATGTACCCCAGAATCAGGAGTTGCGAGATAAGATTATTGGACTTCATCACGACCTGCCCATGCTCGGCCATCCTGGAGAGAACCGCACGCAGGAAATGGTGGAGCGTAATTATTGGTGGCCGAGGCTGGGAAACCAGGTCGCCGAATATATAAAGGCCTGCGAGGCTTACCAAAGGACTCGAGTGCACCAGTACAAGCAGGGAAAGCTTAACCCGCACAAGATCGCCGAGGGGCCTTGGCAGATTATATCTATGGATCTTATCGGCCCGCTGCCAGTCAGCAATGGCTTTAACGCCATCCAAGTCTGGGTCGACACTTACACGAAGATGCTCCATTGCGAGGCAACAAACATGGAGCTGACGAGTGAAGGTGTCGCCCGACTCACCCGGGATCGTGTGATTAGATATCACGGCATCCCCCATAAAATTATATCGGATCGGGACACTCGATATTTATCCGGGTTCATGCGGGAGCTTAACCGGCTCCTCGGCATAGAGATGAACCCAAGCACAGCCTATCATCCGGCAACAGACGGACAAACGGAACAGATGAATCAGGAGATTGAAAAATATCTCAGGATCTTCGTCAACCACCGGCAGTCGGACTGGGCTGAGTGGCTCGCCCTGGCCGAGTTCACTCACAATGACAAGACAAGCTCATCGACGAGCATGTCACCTTTCTATACGAACACGGGATACCACCCCTGGAAGGGGATAGAGAACTCAGTCGAGTCGCGCAATGAAGCCGCGAACGACTTCGCCCAGAAAATGAAGAGGATCCGCGACGAAGCATCGGTTGCTCTTGAGAAAACCCAGAAAAAGATGAAGAAGTATTATGACGCACATAGGCGCGAGCCACCTGTATTTAAAGTCGGAGATAAGGTCTGGGTCGAGGGGACCAATATTGAGACGGACGGACCGATCAAAAAGATAGACGATCTCAGGCTTGGGCCTTATGAGATCCTAGAGAAGGCCGGGGCTTCAGCATGGAAGCTGAGACTGCCAGAGACGGACCAGACATATCCGGTCTTCAACGAGGCACTTCTCACGCCTTATGTGGAGCCACCCGAGGGACGAAAGGAGAAGCGGCCGGGACCGCAGATCGTGCAGGGAGAGAAGGAGTACGAGGTGGAGGAGATCCTTAACCACAGGAAACGTGGGCGAGGATACCAGTATTTAATCAAGTGGAAGGGATACCCGATCGGAGAACGGAATTGGGAGCCACGACAAAACTTGGCGAACGCACAGGAGCTCTTGGACAGATATAATGTCGAGCACAACCTAAACGCCAACCATGTCACGCTTGCCAAGGTTGTAGATGAGATGTCCGATGACGAGAAGAAGGCGCTAGCCGCTGAACTCAGACGTCAAGGCTTGATGCCACCCAAGGACGTGCAGGACGCAGAGGGTTTGATCGCCCAGGAACAGCCGCAGACCGATGGGATTCCGGTCTTGCCGCTGGGGCACTGGGATTATTTAATCAAGCAGTATAAGCCGAAGCAGGAATCGGCCGACTATCTGACACGTTATTTATACGACCCTATCACAAGACGGAAGAAAATTGTGGAGAAGTTCCCTAATGAAGGATGCTCGCGCGGTGCTTCAGTCGAAATTTAATTATTCTACGTTCGTCGGGACGCCGACCCTAGGAGGGGGGTAATATCACGATTTAGACGCTATCTAATCATGACAACACCTTATCTAAGCGCCTAATCAAGCGCTCATCTATTTAAACACCAAGGCTATGCTTGAGTCATCAGTGATCGGACAAGCCAGGGATCGGGTTCACAGGAACATGCCAATGAAGCATGACGGATTGGTGATCGGACAGCTGACAGGTGTCATGCTGCGGACATGTGGAGTATGCATGGGCATTACTCAGAACACATGGCTCCAGGACGTTTCTTATTCTGGCATGTTTATTATTCAGAACACATGGTTATGTTGCTTATTGCACATGGACACTCTATTGTATATATTATTAGCACTAGTTACATAGCCACAGTTGAACAGTATAAGTAGTGTAGCTAGTCACTTGTATTCCTTAGTCTTTTATTCCATCATTCTTCGAGCCTCACTCTTACCGAGCACCTCCAATCCGCATTGTGCGTCCATTGGGTGTTCTTGAGCCTTGAGCATGACACCGGCTGTTTCTTAACGGGACTGCGCCAGAATATACTACCCAGTAACCATATGAAGTTTGATTAATCAATTGCTGTCTCAATGCATAATCTGGTTCAAGCACTAATTTGTTTAAAGGGAGTCAGGCGCCCAAAAAACTACAAAAAGGTGACATTTCCGAGGTTCAAACCCGTGCCAGCCAGACTCTGTTATATACCGAGCCGGGGTGGACCCGAAGAGTAAATGACCGAGTGACCGGAGGCTCCGGTATGTCGGAGCGTCGGAGAGCCGGAGGGTCCGGAACGTATACGGAGGAGGATCACAACACCACAGGGGGTCAAGGGTGAGTGTCTACCCTAACCGGCAGGTACCCGATAGAGGAAGACAAGTCGGAGTACCGGAGGGAACCGGAGAGAACGGAGACGACTCAGTGCAAGGGAAGTGAGCCAAGCAACGTCAATTATCAATCTGACGTACAGGACATATTAAAGACGTATTTATACTAAGTATCTAATTGTATTCCATAAAAGGAAGGAGAGTGGTTCTTAACAATAAGTCAAGTCAGATGGGCTGATGAGAAGTCGTATGACAATAAGTGAAAAGGAAGGAAGACGGATAAACGGGAAACGCTCAGTAATCCTTCATTGCGTAAAAACCCGATGGTACCAGATGGTTCGGAGGCTCCGGTAATATACCGGAGCCTCGGAACCTACCGGAGCTACCGGAAGGTCGACGAGAAGACTGGGGATGTTGCATGGATATAACAGTATCCCCCTCTTAGGTTCCTCTCCCATGAGGAACCCAAAAGGAATGAAGTTTGTCGAACAATGAAGAAGCGTGGGAAAATAAACAAGATCAAAAAGTCACGTGCTGTTGGTTTTGACTCAGACCTTTCTTTCTTTCGCACCACCACCATCTCCGGCACAAGAACACCAAAAGACGATGTCGAGCCACGGAAATACCGACAGTGGGCGCGAGGGGTCCAGCGACAGCGACCGCAGCGACGCCGGCAACGGCAAAAAATCCGGAAAGGGGAAGGCGCGAGCGACGACGGCGGAATTGCGCGAGGAAGCCGCGCAGCGCTTCTACGAGGAGCGGGAGCAACGCCGGCGGGTGCTGATCGCCGCGTACCAGGAGCAGGCGGTGGAGGCCTCCCACCGCGCGGAGGTCGCCCAGGAGGACGCCGCGCGTGCGCTCCAGCTTGCGCGCAATCTGGAGTTGTTGGACGCGGAGGCCCCGGCATTCGACGAAGTGCCGGCGATCGAAACGCTGAAGTCGGTGTCACCGGAGCGTGCGGAGGGAGGAGGCGAGATGGACGAGCTGAACGACGAGGACGACAGCGACGTCGAGCAGGAGGGGGAGAATGGTGCGTCGCAGTGAAAACCGGAAGTTCCGGTACTAACGATTTTTTTTTGATTTTCGTAGTTTGCGACTCTTGCCGGAAGAGTGGGGAGGTGTGCGTGGTCGAGGCGGGACGCACCACCTGCCGCCGGTGCCGTGCGAAGCACATCCAGTGCAGTCGCGCGCGGCCCCTCGGACCGCCTCGCGTCAACAAGCGACGTGCGGCACAGGAGGCCCGTCGCCAAGGGTCCGCACCGGTTGCGGGGCCCTCGCGGACGCGCCGGAACCCCCGAACGGAGCGGGGGGACCGGAGCGACCGCGAGGTGCGCGATCGCACGCAGAAGGAGCGGGAACGGAGGGCCCGGAAGGCGGAGGGCAAAGAAAGTGTGCGAGAAAAGCTCCGGGAGCTCGATGCCCACGTCGGGTACCTCGGGGAGCAGGTGGGGCGCACTATGTTGCGCTATAAGCTGGCATACCGGGCCTGCCAGCTTATCCTTCAGACCCTTGCGGCGCCGGAGAGTGGTCGGGAGGTGCCGCCCGGGGTTGAGCGGATGCTCCGTTGGATGGCGGCGGACATGGAGGCTTCCAAATGGGATTTCTCCCTCGCGGAGCAGGCGGAGCTCGACCTGGCCGCCGAGGGGCCGGAGAGGGACGAGGATGCGCCCCCGGCGAAGCGCCGGAGGCTGATGAAGCGCGGAAGCCCCGAGGTGGCGGAGAAGGAGATGGAACCCGTCGAGTCGGAGGACTCGGAGGCTGAACCGGAGGCTCCGGTTGTGCCCCGAGCCCATTCCGAATCCTGGCCGGAGGATTTCCGGTCCACAGACGGCAGGGAGGATGAGAGGATGGAGGTGGACGCGCCTGGGGCGCTGGAGGGGCCGGAAGGGCCTGAAGAACAAATCGCCGCGACGTCCCGAGTTGCGAGCCAGGCTGCGGAGGCGAGGACCATTACGGTCCTTACCTTCAAGCCCGACCCCGAGCCTGTCCCGCCTCTGCCGCCCACTCCTTCGCCAGCACCGGAGCCTCCGGTGCAGGTGGAGAGGGAGTCGGAGGTGCGCGAGTTCCAGACTCTCGTGCTGCAGCCGGGAGCGCCAGCCGGATTCCGCGAGGAGGATGGAGTCTTCGTGATGGACGATTCGGATGAGGAGATGGGGGAGCCGGAGGCTCCGGAAAAGCCGGAAGCGTCCGGAAGTGCGGAGTGAAGGCCCTGGAGGCCCAAGGACAAAATAGACATTTGTAAATATATGAAATGAGTGTTGTATTTTGAATTGGTTGAATTTTGTTTTTCTTGGTTTTAATTTTTGGTGATGAGTTAATATTCGGGTCCGGGCTTATTCGGAAAACGCCGGTGAAAGTTGTCGATATGTTCGGCCGCGTCCAAGTCGTCCGCCCCAACCCAAGCATACTGATCGTCGGTATTCTCGTATCCGAGCCATTCGACGTAGTACCGGAGCTTAGTTCGGAACCTCCGGTCGATCTTCGAGTCAGCGATTTGCTTGATTTCGAAGTGTGACTCGCCGTCGATGATTTCTACGGCTGCCGGAGGCGGCTCCTCGCGTCCCGGGAATGGGTTCGGAACGTGCGGTTCGAGTTGGGAAATATGGAAAACTGGATGGACCTGTGACAATGATTTCGGAAGCCGAATGGTGTAAGAAGCGGCACTGGGTTTGCCAATAACTTCATAAGGGCCAAGGTACATCTCCGAGAATTTCGGAGTTGGCCGGCTGGTGTGAAGATGTTTCGCAAGGATAAAAACCTGGTCGCCGATCGAAAGCGGAGGTTGCGGAGCGCGTTTCCGGTCTCCGGTTTCCTTGTACCGCTCCTGGGCAAAAGTGATTTGCTCCCGGAGGAACTGATGCAGTTCCTGAAGATCAACGACAAAATCCTTGGCGTACATGTTCGCAACGTCACGCTCCGGATGGACCGTGATTGCCGGATTGTAACCCTTGTTGGCGAAGAAGGGGGAGATGCCGGTCGAAGCATTCGGAGCGTTGTTGAGAGCGAATTCCGCAAGCGGAAGGAGTCGGTCCCAATTGTCCTGTTGATACGAGCAGTAGATGCGGATATATTGCTCAACAGTCTGATTCATACGTTCCGTTTGACCGTCAGCCTCCGGATGATAACCGGAAGTATAATGGATCTCCATATTGAGAAGTTCGCCCAGCGACCGGAAGAAGGAAGCGATGAATTCGGAGCCCCGGTCGCACGTAACATGTGCCGGAACACCGTGTTTGGAAAAGACGTGAATGAGGAAGAGGCGAGCGAGCTCCGGCGAATTGATGTGGGTATCGCAAGGAATGAGAATGACCTGTTTGGATGACCGATCAACAATCACCAAAATGCAGTCAAACTCGCCGGAGAGAGGGAGTTGCTCGATGAAGTCCATGGAAATGGAATGCCAAGGCCGGAGCGGAACCGGAAGGGGTTTCAAGAGTCCGTAAGGCCGATGCCGAGGCTTTTTGTTGCGCTTGCATAGAACACACGACCGACAGTAGTCCCGGACGAAGGTCCGAACCTCCGGCCAAGTGTACTCACGGCGTACGAGTGCTAATGTGCGATTTTGTCCAAAGTGGCCAGCCAACTCGTGATCATGCAAATTCTGCAGAACACGTACGCGGAGCTGGTCCGGAGCATCTCCGGAAACCACTGGAACGTAAATGCGATCATAGAGCCGGAGCATACCGGAAGGGTCGAGTTTCCAGCGCGGAGTGGTGCCGGAGGCTGCGGAAGCAATGCCCGCAACGGCGGCTGGGTCATCGTTGTAGTGGGCACGAATGTCGGAATAGAGCTTCTCAACATCCATAACGATGGAGGAACGGAGGGTGATTTCCTCGAGGAATGTGGCCCGGAGCGACGCGGTGAGTTGATCTTGAGTAAAAATGGGGCGAAAATTTTGAGGATTCAATTGGCTGTAAGCCCTATCCCCCTCTTTAGGGTAGACGTCCCATCGTCTAGTCAAAGCGTCTGGCTTGGCTCCGAGCTTACCCGGACGGAACCGGATAACCATATTGAAGTGGCACAGGTATTCCGACCACCGGACTTGGTGGCGAGTGAGGATTTTGGTCGTCGCGAAGTATTCCAGGTTCTTGTGGTCGGTTACGACGTCGACCGGAAGCTCCGGTCCTTCGAGGTAATGCCTCCAGTGTTTAAAGGCGTCGAAGATGGCCAAGAGTTCCTTGTCATGAGTGTCGTAGTTGAGTTCGGCCGGACCGAGCGTCCGAGACCGGAACGCAATGGGATGGATTTCGCCATCATCTCCGAGGATGGAGAGAATCGAGGCAATTGCGTAGTCGGAGGCGTCGGTTTCGACAGTGAGCTGCCGGAACGGAATCCAGTGTGAAAGTACCGGAGCCTCCGTAAACGCGTGCTTGAGGGTGTCAAATGCGAGTTGGCAAACCGGGGTCCAATCCCATCGGACGTTGGAACGAGTGAGGCGAGTAAGAGGGATCGTGATCGCCGAGTAGTTCCATATGAAACGCCGATAAAAATTACAAAACCCAAGGAAGGACTGAACGTCCTTCACTTTCCGGGGTTCCGGCCAATCAACGATGGCGGAAACTTTGTCCGGAGACATCCGGAAGCCTTCGGGCGACAGGATGTAACCGAGATATTCGCAGGTGGTGACGCTAAACTCGCATTTTGAGAGTTTGCAGTAGAGTCCGGCCTTCCGGAGGCGCCGGAGCACTTCCCGAACGTGTTCGGTATGTTGGGACGGATCATCGGAATAGATCAATATGTCGTCCAAATAAATGACGACGTACAAGTCCAACAGATCCGCGAACAAACTATTCAGGAACCGCTGAAAAGCGGCCGGAGCGTTGGTAAGGCCTTCCGGAACAACCCGGAATTCGAAGGACCCATAGCGAGAACGAAAAGCTGTCTTAGGTTCGTCACCCGGAGCGATCCGGAGGAGATGGTATGCGTGCCGGAGATCAAGTTTTGTATAGATGCGAGCCTTCCCGGGAGCATCGAGGAGATCGGCGATGAGAGGAAGCGGATAGCGGTCCTTCTTCGTAATCCGATTAAGTCCTCGGTAGTCGACGCACAACCGGAGGCTACCGTCCTTCTTCTTAGCGAAGAGAATAGGAGCTCCATTACTTGAACGAGTCGGGTATATAAATCCCGACTTCAAATTCTTGTCGATGAAGTCCCGAAGGGCAGCGAGCTCGGTAGGCGAAAGGGAGTAGACATGACCGACCGGAGGCTCCTCGCCGTCCAGGAGCTCGATTTTGAGGTCGAATTCTCGATGAGGAGGAAGATTGTAAGCTTCCTGCTCCGAGAAGACGTCAGCAAACTCGTGGTACTCGGAAGGTATACCGGAAGTGTCCGGAGCAGATGCGGAAGCAAACCGGGCACGGGCTTCTTCCGAGGGAGTGGCGCGCATTGTATATTGACAACAATCCTTGTCTCGAATGATGGAGCGGTAAGCCGCAGCAGACACGAGAGACACAAGCGGAAGGGTAGAGAGAGGACAAGGCCCGGAGGCCTCCGGAATCTCCATGGAAGGAGCGGGAGATGGCGGAATCGTCGGAGTCGGTGTAGGCGCCGGAACCGGAACGACTTGTACCGGAGGTGCCTCGTCCGTAATCGGAACTACCGTAGCAGATCCCGGAATTATTTCCGGGGTTGTCGACAGGGATTCCCTTACGGGATCGGGCCGGAACGTGATAGAGGCTTCGGACCAGTTAATCAACGGATTAATGCGGCTGAGCCAATTGTATCCCAGGACCAGATCGCAAGGGGAATCGAGACGTGTGACGAAGAAGTCCATGTATTGAACTTCGCCAGAAGGAAACCGGAGCAACAACCGGAGCATCCGGTTGATGATGGAAGATGAGCCGTCGAGATACCGGACCCGCACCGGGTCCACCGTATACGTGGAAAATGCATTAGATTCGCAGACTTTCAATGATACAAAACAATGAGATGATCCGGAGTCCACAAGTGCATGCACACGGGAGTTGAACCCGCGACTACTCGAGAGAGAAGAGATGGAGACATGGAAGAGCATAGCTCCGGCTCGGAGATGTCCGACCGGAGAGAGGAAATATCGAGAGAGACATAAAGGGCATTAGGGAAGAGAGCGGAAGCGTTGAGACGAACCTCGGTGAGCACCCGTGAGTCAACGCAACTCGGACCAGGTGCGGAGGATTCCGAGTTGCTGATCAATTTTTTGACTCAGCAGCCGCGGCTTAGCCGGAGCCGCCGGAGCCTGGGTGGTCGTACCGGAGGTCGAGGCCTGGGGGCTTTGGCGCTAGCCTGCCCAGGACGCTTGTTGCAGTTGTCGGCTGTGTGACCCTTACCTCCGCAGTACATGCAGAGGTTATTCTTCCGGCGACGCTCGCGTTCGTCCTGCTTGATCTTTCCGCTGGCGTCGAGCTTGTCGGCGTAGGCGCGAGCGGCAGGAGTGGCGTCGGACGACTTGGCCTTGCCTTTACCCTGGTTACCGGAGCGTCCGGCGTTGTTACCGGAGTTTCCGGCAGTCGCAGCAGTAGAGGAGGGTGCGGGAGCGTTGGAAGATTTGGAACCCTTGCCGGAATTCCGATTACTGGGTTTCGGGTTGCCGGATTGACCTCCGGTAGCGTTACCGCCACCGGAACCGGAGGGTTTGTCGCGTTCACGCTCCCGGAGCTTCTCCGCCTCGCGTTTCCAGTACCGGCCATCAATGATGCGAGCGACCAACTTCACTCCGTCGAGGGTGTTGGCATAGTTATGATGAACCATGTTGTCCTTGATCCGACGGGGAAGTCCTTCGTAAAACTGATACCGGAGGGCGTTATCGCTCCACCGGGTCAAAACCGAAAGGAAGTCGAACTCGATGATGTAAGTGGTGATCCGGTCGCCGGATTTCATCCGGCATGCGCGAATCTTGTCCTCGGCATCCCCAACCGGATCATGCGGCCCGAAATTTAACGTAAGCTCCTGAATGAAGACGGCAAAGTTGCCGTCCCAGACCGGAATGATGGTCGGGTCGTAAAGGTTGGGGGAAAACCATTGCTGAGCGCTGCCCCGGAGGTACGAAATGATGTAGAGAATACGATCATCGTCGTCCGGAAAGTCTTGCGGGCGCTCCGCGAAGTCCAAATAGCACTGGGTGAGGAAGGACGAGAGTTTAGCCGGGTCCGATCCATCAAAGGTGTCCAGATTACGGAGATTGGATCGGTTGGAACGAGGAGGAAGGTCCGCGGGACGAGCGGAGAACGCATTGATGGCATCCCGGAAGGTCCGGATGGTGTCCATAATTAAGGCCTCATTGGCCTCAGGCGTCGTAACACAACGAGGAGCCCGAGGTATACCGGGACCTCCGGGGCCACCGCCAGGTGGACCGCCAGGGGGGCCTCCGGGTGGACCTCCTGGAACACCAGGACCACCGGGACCGCCGGGACCTCCGGGGCCACCTCTGGGTGGACCTCCGGGAGGGCCGGGCGGTGGACCAGCACCACCACCTCCACCACCACCACCATCATTACTGCCACCATCGCCTCCATCGCCGTTGTTACTGCCCCCGTTGTTATATCCGTGCTTTGTCGGACCGGCCGGCCCGGTCCGGCAATTCCCGAGAGGGTTTTCACGCTATGAAGGTCTACTGAGCGTTTCCCTTCTAATCACTGATTACTCATCGGGCCGACGGACTTGTATTTGTCCGAGGCCTTATTGTCTAGTCCGACTTCCTTCTCGGGTGTCCTTACCAAGCCCGAAGTCCTTTATTGTTTAACCTTACTAAGTTACCTTGCTACCTTATTGTTTAATGTTTCTTACTTACCAATATCTCGCACGCTATTGTATTCAATAGACAATAGCGTACTTAGTTTAAAAAGCTAGTTAGATATGTTTCGTAGTTCAGTTTGATTATTGATTGTTTCTTCGCTATCTCGGCGTTGGTCGAGCCTCTGTCTTCATCCTCTATTCGGACTTCAACTCCGAACTCCGAACTCCGTGACTCCGGACTATAGTCTTGTGCGGAACTGCGGACCGAATAGTCGCTCACTCTATTCTTTGTAGTGTTGCGAGAAACCGCGAACTCCGAGGTCGGACTTCCTTGGCCTTGGCCTGACTCGACATATAACAGTATAATCAAACTGAACCTATTCGGTTCGCCATGTCTGGATCATACTTCAATCCCAATCTCTTCACACCAGGCAATACCGCCCCTAACCCTTTAATTCCGACACACCAACACCGAGAACGTCGAGAATCCCGACTATTTTCTAACATTCCTACTCTCGGTCAAACTCCGGTTCAACCACCTACTTTTGGCCAATCTTCAGAACAACCTCCATCTCCTATTGTCTTTCATCCCATACCTCGTCTTCGTTCAGCATCAGTTCCAAATACCGCACCAGTTCCGCTTCTCCGTCGGGGTGCAACTCCGGTGACTCCATCCCCGATAGGAATCCCTCCGGTTCAGATGCGAGTGCCCTCCGTGGCCTCTATTCAGGAGGTAGATACCGAGGAGGCTCCAGCCCCGGAGCCCGAGGCAGAGAACCCCGAGCGCCCTCCGACTCGGAACACCGAACCCGAGGAACCTGTGGGAGGTGCCCCCGATGGGGGTGACGACGGGGATGATGATGGTCCTGGTGGGCCCGGAGGTGGTGGACCTGTCCCTCGGCGTCGGCCTCGGACTCCGGACGACGCCGAGATCGGTGCTCGGATTTTCAGCGGACTCAACGATCTTACTACCGTCCTTCGGTCGCTTTCGGGAGCTAATTCGGGTCCCGTTCGGAGTTCACGATCCAACCTCCGAAACCCCGAGCCTTTCGACGGCTCGGACCCCTCCAAACTTCCTTTATTCCTCTCGCAATGCGGACTTCACTTCGCTGAGCGAGTTCAGGACTTTCCTTCGGACGACGACCGCATCATCTTTGTCCTTTCATACTTGAAAGGGGCAGCGGCCGCTTGGTTCCAACCCGCTATGTTTGCCACGGACAGTACTGTCCCCGACTGGGACGGCAACTTTTCACTCTTCATTCAGGAGTTGATGTCGGTCTTTGGACCGCATGACCCTGTCGGAGATGCCGAAAGCAAACTCCGAACGCTTCGGATGAAGCCCTCGGACCCGATCTCGACCTACATCGTCGAATTCAACACCCAGGCAGCTATGACTCGCTGGGGTGAAGCGGCACTTCGGTCCCAATTCTACGAAGGATTGCCTAGTCGGATCAAGAACCAGCTCGCGGTGCTTGATCCTCCGACAAATCTCGTCGGACTTCGGACTTTGGCACAGCGCATTGATCAGCGCTATTGGAAACGGGAGTCGGAGAAGAAGCGTGAAGGCAACACCGACTCAACCCCGAACACCGTGTCTCGGTCTTCGGGTCACGGTGCTGGCGGCGGTGGAAAGAAACCACAACAAACTCCGAAATCCACCAACAATCCTTCCTCGGCATCCGCCTCGTCGACCGGAGCAGCCTCGGGGTCCGCAACCCCGAGAACTCCGAAGCCCTACGCCGACAAGTTAGGCAAGAACGGCAAAATCACGGACACCGAGCGCGCTCGGCGTTTGAAGGAAGGGTTGTGCATGTATTGTGGTGGGAAGGGACATCAGGCTGCGGATTGTAAGAAGAGGACTACGCCTTCGCAGGGTCGGGCATCCGCCACGACTCCGAACTCCGAGGCCACTCCGTCCACTGAGTCAAAAAAATGACCAGCAACTCCGAAACTCCAGCACCCGTTCGGAGTTGCGTTGACTCGCTCGGAGTGCCCACGGAAGAAGTCTATCTCAACGTGTCCTCTCTTTCACCTAATGCCTTATACCTCGATCTCTATGCTACTACTTTATCGGACTCACTCGCCTCGGGACTCGACACCATTTTACGGACACTTATCGACTCGGGGTCGTCACATTGTTTTATTTCTTCAGACATTGTAATGAAGAACGCATGGCCGACCTCCGAAATATGTCCGATCCGGTTGCGATACCTCGATGGCTCGTCCTCTATTATCAAAAAGCAGATCACTCTGTCAATCCGATTTCCAACCGGTGAAGCCCATTTAATGGAATTCTACGTCACCCGTCTTGATTCACCTTCTGAACTGGTTCTTGGATACAACTGGCTCCACCGCTTCAATCCGTTGATTGACTGGTCGGCAGCTAGTATCTCTTTCCGTTCCACTCCGCTTGGTCCATCAGTGTCGACACCACAGGACACTAGTCCTGCCTCAGTTCTGCCGGACTCCGAGTTGTTGAACAACTCCGAGCCGACTCCAACGACTGGCTTACCAGCGTTCGGAGTTGTACCAGAAACCCCGACGATGTCTTTACCGGACCTCGGTCCTTCTATGGACTCCTCTTCGGGCTTTACCAGCCCTCCGATTTCCACACCCTTGGTTTCACTCGTCTCCGCTGCCGCTTACTCCATGATCATCGGACAAGCCGGTACGGTGCAGTATACTCTTCGCGCAACCCCGAAGGCCGAAGATGTCCGCGCTCGGTCCTCGACACTAGCTTCGGACCAGTCGGACTTGCCTTCGGAGTACCATGACTTCGCCGACGTGTTCTCGGAGTCCGAAGCGTTCAACCTTCCTCCTCATCGGGAGTTTGACCTCCGAATAGACACCTGAGGACGGTGAAGTACCGCCGATCGGACATATTTATTCGTTGTCCGAGTCCGAACTCACGGCCTTGCGCGAGTTCATTGACAAGAACTTGAAGGCGGGCTTCATTTACCCTTCGAAGTCCAGTCACGGTGCTCCGATACTCTTCGCTAAGAAGAAAGACGGAAGCCTTCGGCTTTGCGTCGATTACCGAGGACTTAACCGCATTACAAAGAAGGATCGCTACCCTCTTCCGCTCATTTCGGACTTACTCGATGCTCCGGGCAAAGCCCGAATCTATACCAAGCTCGATCTCCGACATGCCTACCACCTTTTGCGTATCGCTGAAGGTGATGAGCCGAAGACGGCCTTTCGGACTCGCTACGGCTCTTATGAGTGGCGAGTCGTCCCCGAAGGGCTGACTAATGCACCCGCGGCCTTTCAACGTTTTGTGAATAGCCTCTTTTCGGACTTGCTCGATATCTGCGTGGTCGTCTATCTTGACGATATCCTAATCTACTCCGACAACTCCGATGTGCATACCTCGCATGTCCGAGAAGTCCTTCGGAGATTACGCGCAGCCGGACTTTACTGCAAACTTCCGAAGTGCGAGTTCGGAGTTACGACTTGTGAATACCTCGGTTACATTCTTTCCCCCGATGGTTTCGCGATGGCCTCGGACAAGGTTGATGCCATTCTTGGCTGGCCAGCCCCTCGGAAGGTTAAAGACATTCAATCCTTCCTCGGCTTTTGCAACTTCTATCGGCGTTTCATCAACGGCTACTCCGACATCACCATTCCCCTTACTCGCTTGACCCGATCCGGAGTTAAATGGGACTGGTCGGAGTTGGCCCAATCGGCGTTCGAACGCCTCAAGAATGCGTTCTCCGAAGCCCCGATCCTTCACCATTGGGTTCCGGGCCGACAAATCATCGTCGAGACCGATGCTTCGGACTACGCTCTAGCCGCCATACTCTCGATCTTTGGAGATGACGGTGAAATCCATCCGGTGGCTTTTCGGAGTCGTTCCTTCAATCCTTCGGAGTTGAACTATGACGTTCATGACAAGGAACTTCTAGCCATCTTTGATGCCTTCAAAACTTGGCGTCACTATCTCGAAGGCGCACCACTTACTATCGACGTGGTCACTGACCACAAGAACCTGGAGTACTTCTCTACTTCAAAGGTCTTGACTCGTCGACAAGTGCGCTGGTCCGAGTACCTTTGCCATTTCAATATGGTCATTCGCTTTCGCCCTGGTCGCTTAGGTGGCAAGCCGGACGCATTAACTAGACGATGGGACGTCTACCCTAAAGAGGGGGATAGGGCTTACAGCCAAGTTAACCCTCACAATTTTCGCCCCGTTTTCACTCAGGATCAGTTATCAGCGTCACTCCGAGCCACTTATCTTGAAGAACCAGTCCTTCGGGCTTCGGTCATTATGGACACCGAGCAGCTTCACTCCGACATTTTAGCCCATCTCCGAGATGACCCCGCGGCCGTCATCGGACTCGGACATGTTGCTTCGGACTCCGGCCGATGGTCTATCGACAACAAAGGCCTTCTCCGACTTGATGAACGCATCTACGTGCCTTTAGTCAACGGAGTTTCGGACGAACTCCGAGTCCGAGTTCTTCAATACCACCACGACCACGTCCTTTCGGGGCACTTCGGACAGAATCGGACTTTGGAGCTTGTGCGTCGGGGTTACACCTGGCCCGACCTTCGGAGTTTCGTTCGGGATTTCTGTCTATCTTGTGTCTTGTGCAAACGCAACAAGAAGCCTAGGCACAAACCTTACGGGCTTTTGAAGCCCCTTCCGGTCCCACTTCGGCCTTGGCACTCAATTTCTATGGACTTCATCGAGGAACTACCCTTATCCGGTGGTTTCAACAACATTCTCGTCATTATTGACCGCTCTTCAAAGCAAGGAATCTTCATCCCTTGCACCATTCACATCACTTCAGTGGAGCTGGCTCAACTCTTTCTTATTCACGTCTTTTCAAAACACGGAGTTCCTTCCCACGTCACCTGTGATCGGGGTTCGGAGTTCATTTCGGCGTTCTTTCGGTCTTTAGGCGAGCTGCTTGACATGGAATTGCACTTCACTTCGGGGTATCACCCCGAGGCCGATGGGCAAACCGAGCGCGCTAATCAGACCCTGGAACAGTACATCCGAATGTATACTTCTTACCAACAGGACGACTGGGACCGCCTATTACCTCTGGCGGAGTTCGCGTACAACAACTCTCCGAACGCATCTACCGGAGTTTCACCTTTCTTCGCGAACAAAGGCTACCATCCTGCTTTAACCATTCATTCGGAGCGTGATGTGGCTAACACTTACGCTAAAGACATGGCCGTCGACCTTCAAAGTCTTCACGAATTCCTCCGAGAGCAGATCACCTCCGCTCAACTCCGATACAAGGACACGGCCGATCGGCTGTCGCAACCCCGGTCCGACCTTTAACATCGGAGATTCGGCCTACGTCTTGGCGAAGCATATCCGAACCACTCGTCCAACGCCGAAGTTCTCCGAGCAGTATCTCGGACCTTACGAAGTCATCGCCAAACCCAGTTCCATGTCCTATACACTTCGGCTTCCAAAGGAGCTTCGGAGTATCCATCCGGTCTTTCACGTCTCTCAGCTTGAGACTCACCTTCCTAATCCTTATCCTTCTCGGGCCCCCGAGCCTCCGGCGGCTGTTGAAGTCGTTGACGGCGAGGAGCACTTTGAAGTTAAGGACATCGTTGACTCAAAGCTAGATCGGAGATTCCGAGTCAAACTCCGTTACAAGCTAGAATGGCTCGGATACGAGAACACCGATGAGCAGTATACATGGGTCGGAGCTGACGACGTTCACGCACCAGAACTTGTCGATAGCTTCCACCTCCGATACCCCGACAAGCCGGGTCCGAACTATTGACCTTCGGACATCGGACATTCGGACTTCCTCTGACATCGGCCTTTTCATCGGACATCGGACACGACTTCGCATTACAACCAAGGAAATTATTCTATATACAACCCCGAGGCTTTTATCTACAAGTCCTCCGGGGGAATTCCTCCCCACTCCGAACCTTCCTCTTGTTCTTCGGACTCCTTCTCTTCGGACTCCTCCTCCTCCTCTTCGGACGCCGACTCCACCGCCTTCTCCTTTCCTTTTCCCTCGGCCACCGACCCCGAGACCTCCGAGACGTCGACATCCATCGCTTCGGGGTTCGCCGTCGGGTCCCGAGACCGAACTCCATCCTCAATCACATCATCCCCGAACCCGTACCAAATGGTATCTAGATCGGGCTCGAGTTCGGGGTCGTCGAGGCGCGTAACCTCGGAGAGCTCGGGGGACGGTGAGACGCGGGTCCGGAAAATAGGCAGCGGGTATAAGGTGAAGTCCGCGTCGGCGGACTTGATCCACTCCTCGATCCGTAGGATGGCGTGGTTGAGCTGGAGGCGGCTCAGGCGGTTGCGTCGGTGTTGAGCGCGGATCAAGCGATAGCGCTCGCTGGCGGTCTTGACCACCAGCTTCAGCTGGGCGATTTCGAACCAGCAGGGGCAGGCGAGGCCGCAGTTGTGGCGGGGAGGGCGGTAATGTTTGGTCGCGGGGACCCCGGGGTGCGACCTCGGACTCCGACGTCTCGGTCTCCGAGGCGACTCGGACGAGGGGCCCGCCACCGCGACAGCGTCGGGCGCCGAAGGCCCAGAGCCGCTAGCCACGGCGGCCGCGGAGTTCGGGGGTCGGGGGTCGGAGTCGGCGGGGCCCGAAGTCCACTCGCACTTCACCTTGGACTGTTGACACTCAATGCAGCCCTGGGACTTCCCGATTTTTTTCAAACAAGTCCGCCCAGTGCGGCGGCAGCGGCGGCAGGCTGTCGGTGTTGTCAGCGACGACGCCGACGAACACCGATGCACGACTTACCGTGGGGTGGGACAACGATATTCGCGGACGACATGGTGGTTCAAGTCAAGGGGGATTTTAAACTCCGACTCCGAATCGACCTCCTTATATATGTCTTTCACTTAACACTCCCGCAGCTGCAGAATTATCGGACTTACCGACATACCGGACTTCGGTCGCCGTCCTCGGACATTCTCGGACATCGGTGATTTCGGCAACCGATATTTTCCGGGCGGATCAAACAGGATTAACTCCGAAGACTCTTGAGGGTAAGAGTCTTAAGAGGGGGATACTGTTATATCCGTGCTTTGTCGGACCGGCCGGCCCGGTCCGGCAATTCCCGAGAGGGTTTTCACGCTATGAAGGTCTACTGAGCGTTTCCCTTCTAATCACTGATTACTCATCGGGCCGACGGACTTGTATTTCTCCGAGGCCTTATTGTCTAGTCCGACTTCCTTCTCGGGCGTCCTTACCAAGCCCGAAGTCCTTTATTGTTTAACCTTACTAAGTTACCTTGCTACCTTATTGTTTAATGTTTCTTACTTACCAATATCTCGCACGCTATTGTATTCAATAGACAATAGCGTACTTAGTTTAAAAAAGCTAGTTAGATATGTTTCGTAGTTCAGTTTGATTATTGATTGTTTCTTCGCTATCTCGGCGTTGGTCGAGCCTCTGTCTTCATCCTCTATTCGGACTTCAACTCCGAACTCCGAACTCCGTGACTCCGGACTATAGTCTTGTGCGGAACTGCGGACCGAATAGTCGCTCACTCTATTCATTGTAGTGTTGCGAGAAACCGCGAACTCCGAGGTCGGACTTCCTTGGCCTTGGCCTGACTCGACATATAACACCCGTCATGAATGGAAGGAGCAGGATCACGCTCGGGAAGCTCCTCCGATAAGTGGAGGCTTGCTGCATGACCTCCGGAATGTACGGAGTCTTCGGAAGCCTCCTGGGGATCTTCCGGAACCTCAACGATACGAGGCCCAGCGATGGGAGATACGCTACGAGAGATTGCTGCAGCACGGCGTGGATGGGGTGAGGCCGGATATCTCACCGGATTCTCGGGGGTCCGGGGATTGAGAACTAACCCCGGAATTGTTGTCGGAGACGGCATAGGTGGCGCAGGTGAACTCCGAGTGAAATGCGGAGTGTATCGAAGAGTGGGTGATACCGGAATAGACGGGTACATCGACGGACCGAGAACTTGGACCGGAGTACTCATCGGAACGATCTGGCTGAACATACGGGATTCTCGGCGAGGTTCCCGATCAGTCCGACCAGTGTTGGAACGTTCGATTTGTTCCGTGTTGGGTAGATTTGGATTAGGAAGACGAGACATTGCCAGTCAGAGTAGTGAGATTGATAATACTGTTATATACCGAGCCGGGGTGGACCCGAAGAGTAAATGACCGAGGCTCCGGTATGTCGGAGCGTCGGAGAGCCGGAGGGTCCGGAACGTATACGGAGGAGGATCACAACACCACAGGGGGTCAAGGGTGAGTGTCTACCCTAACCGGCAGGTACCCGATAGAGGAAGACAAGTCGGAGTACCGGAGGGAACCGGTGAGAACGGAGACGACTCAGTGCAAGGGAAGTGAGCCAAGCAACGTCAATTATCAATCTGACGTACAGGACATATTAAAGATGTATTTATACTAAGTATCTAATTGTATTCCATAAAAGGAAGGAGAGTGGTTCTTAACAATAAGTCAAGTCAGATGGGCTGATGAGAAGTCGTATGACAATAAGTGAAAAGGAAGGAAGACGGATAAACGGGAAACGCTCAGTAATCCTTCATTGCATAAAAACCCGATGGTACCGGATGGTTCGGAGGCTCCGGTAATATACCGGAGCCTCGGAACCTACCGGAGCTACCGGAAGGTCGACGAGAAGACTGGGGATGTTGCATGGATATAACAGACTCCCGAAATGAGAGTGCAAAGAGGAATACCAACTGAGCCAAGGAGGCAACAATCCTACCCAAAATCCACAGTACTAGTGCAGACAAGGGTGATACTCTTTGTGAAAAAAGATGTCCAAGTCCACTTCAGCCTAAAGTTACCTGGTGAAAGACACAGATTCAAACCACCAAACTCATTGTGATCTCTAAGGATCCACACCATGACTCACCATTGACTCTTAAACCACAACACACACGCAAAAGTAAAGTAAGAAGTTGGAGTATGATTTAAATGTAGAAGCAAACATATGTACCAATTCAAACACAACTCTTGGTTCAACACACAAAAGAGGATTACATGTAATCAGATCATGGATCTATTAAAAATGAACCGAATGTATTCAGCTGAACAGAGTTTTCCGCCCCAGCTGGAACATTATCACGCCGAATGGAGTACATTTGATTGCATGTTACAGGATGGGATCCACCATGGGGAGTGCCCTACAAATGGAGATCTGAGCACCATATGATGAATGAATACTGTTGATATGAGCTCTTGTTCTTATAGAATTTGCCCTGTTAGCGCCCACAACTTGAACTGGAGAGGAAGTCGAGCAGGAGCTTCTTGATGTATGTGATCGCACGTCCAATTTCCTTGCGGTAGTTTGGCTTAGTGTTTAAGCTCTCCTTTGGAAGTAAGCCACCCAGAGTGGGGGGCTTGGGGCTTGAGTTCGAGTCTCGTGGGTAGAGGTTTGTTTGCCGTGTGCCATGAACGCTGTTCTGTTCAAACGTGGTTGGTCACATCTTAATCCGGTTTAACCAGATTTTGATTGGATCAAACCAATGTTTATCCCACCGGGTGGCCCCCACTATTGTGCCAGTTACCACAAGCCCCCAAACTGTTTAAACAAATCAGTGCTTGAACTGGATTATGTGTTGAGACAGCAATTGATTAATCAAACTTCATATAGATTCTTACCTACCATCGGCCTCGAAGTAGCAGCCCTTGAGCCAGCGGCTCGGCTCGGCTCGCACCCCTTCCCCACGCCAGCCCCGTCCTTGCCGCGGAACGCTGAGCACACATGCGGCACACAGCAGCCGTCAAAGAGCACAGTACCACCCTCCGCGAGCACGGTGTGCAGAGGGGGGGGGGGCGGTAAGAATGGGGGCACGCAGGCCATCCGCACAACGGCGCCGCCCATGCGTGGGGCGTGCGGCGCAGACGCAGCAGAAGGGGACGGGCGTGGTAGCGAGGAGCACGAAGGCAGCGGGGGAGCGCGGGGAAGTCGCGACGTGCAGGATGTCAACGAAGTGAAAGGCGCCACCGCGCCGGGCGCACGGAGCGGAAGGAGACGGGTGAGGAGTGCGAAGGTGGCGGGAGGGTCTTATCAAATGTGATTAGCCTGTCTTTCGATTATTACACCGTCATGTTCGATAGAAGCAAGACTCTTCTTTCCACCGACGAATAGGAATTGCTGGCGACGCGTTGCAACATAACACGTGATCCTGTTTTCCTATTTGGTCTTGTTATTCGAGGCGTCTTTTTACGAGTCCTATTGATGAAATAGGAATCGTTATTATCAACAGGGGGGGGGGTACTTGTGCCTTGAAACGTGATTTGTCCGTGACCAAGCGTGATTTTTTCCGTCTCCGTTTGTTAATGATCCTCATTTTTCGACCCTTATAGAAAAATCATGACTTTCACGCGGCGTGGATCTTTCGTGGATCTCTCCTTTTATGTACATTTTGCCATCAGTTGCCTTTTATGTGCTGGGTCTACTCGTGTCTGCTCATTGTTGTCCATTGTGTTCGTGTTTCAGGCTTGTGACACGTGCCTCTTCTGTTCCTTCCCGGGTTCCGGCCTTCCATGTCAACACAACGCAACACTTCCTCCAGTGCACCCTGTAAAATGGCTGCATAACATCTTTGTCTTGGGATGATGTTCTCATGTCTTTGGGAATACATCTTACTATTCCATTTAGTTGGCCACCCAAGCATCTCGGCCTAATCCTCAATCATTACAAGCAACCTAGTACCCATGCCAAACTATGTCAGAACAAAAGCATGCATCCTAGGAAAGATTCAAGACCCCAAGTTCCCTAATATCCCAATATTTGAGTTGGCAGTGAATTTATTTTGCCTGACAGTCCAACATGGCCAAACAACAGGCTAGTTGGCCACCCCACTAAATGGTGTGTTGAGCTCTCAAATGGCAGCCAACTGCACTTGCAATCAAAGAGGAAGGCTATATTTATATTGACTATTTGACATAGTTGTGGTGTTTATCTGAGGCATGCAAAAGAATAGAATATCTGCTTCTGACTGATAGGGAACCTCTGAAAGAGCATCCTACCAGTCAAAAAAACCCGAGATAGGCCACATTAATATCAATGCTGCTTATTGCTGTTTTCATATATAATGATACACCGTGAAAGAAAAAAAAAGTTTCGACGAGTGAACACTCAAGGTCCGGGGTTCGGACCGGAGATCCACCATCATTTCCATTTCAAGCAGATCCAAACAACATGTGATTCACGTCGCGTCGTCATTTTCTCGGTGATTTTGACAACTCTTGGGGTGAATTCTTTTCAGAAAATAAGTTTACATTGCTCCTGAAACCCTGAGGTATTTATTAGGCTCCTTCAAGTCCTAATTGCTTCCTGTTTACTAGAATAAATTGAACTGTACTCAAATTAATATTTTCACTCTTCAACATGTTAGAATAGGAGAAGGTTGTGTAGATAGAGCACACTCTTGACAATTTGAATATATATTGTAGGAATCACATGCTCAACTGTCTACTTCTTGGTCCCTGTTCCATTTATTGGAGGTAAGCATGGTTCATTGTTGAATTATGTTCACAGTGTAAGCTTTAATTTGGGTGCCAATAAACATAAAAATACAAGGTATGGAACCACATTGTTCTCCTGCAACCTAAAGAACTCCCTGCCTACACCTAAAAACCTGCATAAAATCCAGAGTATTCAGAACTCAGTTTACTTGGACATAATGCAAGCCAAAGCCAAATATAAGGGGTTTCATTGAATCTATGACAGGTTATTTAACCTTCAGGAATTTTTCTATGGCCAATTTATGTGTTTTGAGCCTGGTGGGAACAGCATAACACCGACGCGACAGTGTTGTTTGATCAAGCTTGAACTGAAAAAGTGATGCCAGCTGTCCGGTCTGAACTTGTGATCTAGGGGCACCTGAGCTCGAAACTTTTTTTTTTTTTTTTTTTTTTCACAATGTGTCATTATATATGAAAATAGCAATAATAGGAATTACTGAGATGTACCTAGACACCCAACTCTGTTCCAGGATGCTGGCAGTTGGAAGCCTACTGGCCAGGCAGGAAATACTGAGGATGAAACACTGAATCAACAAGTTCACAGTTTATTCTGGAGAGTGGGTGCAGGGCACGTATGAGGACAAGACGGTAAGACAGAGGTTATACTCTGCTCCCACAGTATGCCTGGTCATAACTCTCAAGCCCTGGCCTCCTAGCTTCCAGGTGGCCAAATAGTACATCTTTCTGCCACCAAACCATTTTTTTTTATTTGCCAGAATCAGAAAATTTTCATTTTTCAACCAAGTAGTTCAGAAATGATTTGGATGATCCTAGAAACGGGCTTTGGCTTGCATTTCAAACTTATTTTCTTGAGGCTGAGAAGAACAAAGTGTTGAAATCCTCTGGGATAGAAAATTCAGAGTCAAGGGCCATCTTACATCATCACACACCTCCCCCGAAATGTGTTTTGAGTTACCAGGATATCTAGATACCTCTCTGACTGACCTTCTTTTGCTTAGAAAAAGATGCAGGTTGCTGAGGTCCGTGGCCCAAAGTCAAGCCATGCAACAAGCCTGAGGAGGGCATGCCTTGACAATGTTATGTTTAATCCACTGCTTGCTGGTACTCAATTTCATAAAATAATCTCAATGTTTTCCATCCAGTCAAAAAAAATGCAATGGCTTACTCTGTGAGGATACTTCAGCCCAATGCAAGCTGGTCGACATGCTAACATTGATGGAGCGAGCTTTGGGCTGCACCAGAAATGTGCCCAGAGAGGCCCAGAGATGTGTATGTTACGCCCACAGAGACAACAGTAGCAGGCCATGCTGCTTGCCGACCTTAACTGCTTTATTCTGTTATGCAAAGTAATTACTTAGCAGATTCTGTGAGGATATTTCAGCCCAATGTGAACTGGTCGATGCACTACGTGGTGGAAAAGTAACTGTCGCTTGCGGGATTGAGGGCAACTATCATCAAATGGCCACCCAAACTGTCACTTGCTTGAATCCAGCCAGTTTCTCCTTTAGGTGATTTCGGAGTTATCTGCAGGCACGATGCAGCTTGGCAGTAGCTCATGCTTTGGTAGGATTCTGTTTTTGATACAGATTGAGACGGAAAAAATGTTTGGACCTTTTCCTTCAATTCCAAATTTAATCTCAAATGAAAACCGGTTTCACGCTGGCCCACATGATGTCATCGACTTTCCCATCAAAGACATGCATGCATGGACAATTCCGGTCACCGTGGGTCATCCTACTGCCAAACTGAAGTCACTGAAAGGAATATTTGGAGTGTTATGCTGCATCAGAGTATTTGTGAAACCTGTGTAGAATATTATTTCCAGTATCCTTTGTTTACTGTATGTAAGAAATGAAAGTGAAAGACACTACGGTAAAAAACATACTAATACTTATGGTGGTCTGTGTGCACTTTTAATGATCCTGCATAAATGCATATGTTTCCAAGTTATTTTCAATAATCTCTTATACAAATGAGCTTGATTAGTCATAAATATCCGAGACAAATGCTAAGACAAACCTCTCCGCGACTCCCTGCTTCGTCCACAGCCTCTCAACACCTCCCTCATTGACTTCATGTAACCTGACATCTGGACACACCTGGACAACACTGAGGACACTTGGACTAAGCACGACAATCTCGACATCCTGAATGTGCCGCCTTGCTCACCACGACTCCCAGACACCGCTCAACCTCTCCAGAGCCTTATTGTCCATTCGATTGTGTCGAAGTAGTGTCCTATTTTCCCTCAAGTAAGCTTACATTGTATATCTCTGGGCTAATACACACTTTTTTGTTCTGTTGGTGGATTAGACTTGGCCAGCTGCTCCGTGTTTGCCCGCATTACGCCCATCACGTAGGTTGTAACTGTCTCTTGGAGGGATTCAGGCCGTCACTTTGTGCATCTACTCATGGATTTCCAACTTTTGGTCTGGATCCCGGTGTTTCTGCTGCTGCTCTTGAATACGTGTGTGTGCCATTTCTTCTAATGAAGCCTTTCAGTACAATGTCTTGCCCACCCTGTCGACTTCGATGGTCCATCGTCCTGAGAAATTTGTCTGAAATGCTCGATGGACCATGATGCCATCATTATATTCTGTTTTGCACTCTCCTCGCCTGTCAGCCTGCCATCAGGCCCTCCAAGACTTAATCAATGACATGCCACTGGGCTCCTCTGTGCTGGATCAGCACAGTTTGGCTTTGCAGAATACTGATCACAAGCACCAGATAGCTTTGCAAGAAACCCCGAGTCAGTGTTGGTGTCGTGTCCCAAATGAGAACCGGGCAACATCCCCGACACTTGGACTATCTAGACCCCAGGTACAACGGCCTCAGGTGCGCCTGCTGTAACTGTCTCCAACTGATCATTCTTCAGGGGTTTAGGTGACTTTCAATAAAGAGATAGTACTGGCCTTGTTCTGGGCTCTCACTTGGATGGGCTTGGCCTCATCTGACAAGATAATGGTGTAATTTCACCGAATTTCACTGCATTGGGCTGATTGGGAGACAAAATGGGACTAGGATTATCCTAATGACAGCCTCATGGATATGATAGTCCCTGAAACATTGAAACAACCTCAAAAACATAATTTGACCTGATTTTTTTTTGTTTTTGACTCAAGCTCAAGAATATCCAGGGTTGAGAGTCTTCTCCCTGGATGCAGTAATATTTTGTTGTTGCCCAAAACACAAATTACCAGGAAATATGTGTATTTATGCAGGATTATTAAAAGTGCACACCGACTACCATAAATACTTGTTTGGAGGATTGAATGTCATTTAGTTCTCTGTTGCTTATAATTGGTTTTTGAAGCAACCGCAACACATGAAACATCAAAGGAATACATTTTCGAGACTGCCAATACCAAGGCCCTCTGGGCACCTCCTGGTACCTTGTCCTGGATCTCAGCCATAAAATTCATATAGACCTGAGAAGGAATGGCCCGCTCACAAGTCTTGTCCTTGGCCAACTTGCCTCCCTTGCTGGCAAGATGCTGGAAAACCATTCAACAGAGCTGAGCTGAGCTGTAAAGAGTAAACAACTCAGAAAAATTAAAAGAAACATGGCAGCCAATCAGAAGACAGGAAATTGACTTTGATTTATTTAATATCAGATTTCACGGTGTCTCGGGAGCTCCAGTATGATTGGACACAGAGGACATTTTGTGTTTGAGACCTGATAAAAAAATGCTATATGGAATGTAAAAGTCAGGGGCCCAGCCTAATTAGCCAATGGAGCAGACCTTGAGGCTATGCCTGATACCTTTCCAGCTCATTTAGGATCTAGATGTCTTTCTAAGTAAGAAATATATGTCAATTTGAATATCCCACCAGTCCTGATGCTGAATCCACATGTTGTAGTGGCCGAAAAATGCTGCCTTCGACCCGGAAGATTGCCAAGACATCCCACAATATATGATGGGTGTCTTAATCCCTCTTGTGTAGGAATACCCACTCACATTCAGCAGATAAACCCAATTGGATGTACTTGAGCCCTGTTTCCTCAACAAGTTTGTGACTCCTCCCACAGTTTCAACTCTTGACCAACACACATAAAAGTGGAGGTAATATCCTACACAGCTTACCCAGATAATATGATGACACACAATGCTCCAGACCATCCTTTAGATTATTTCAATCCTTTATGCTGTGTTGTTAGGACAAGAATTGGGGCCACGTCGGCCCGAACTCGTCCACATGTGCACATTATTTGTTCATGCTTTGATGATAAAATTGATATTGGCTTGCCAGCATCTGGAAGCTACTGAACCACGCAGCGACACTTGTGTTTTTTTTCCCAAACATATTTTGCAAGAAGGATTAGATCCAAATATATATTTTTTCATCTCAATCTGTATCACAAACGGAATGCTACCAAAGCGTGAACTACCGCAAGCCTACATCATGCCCATGGAAAACCCCAAAATCTGGCCCAAAGGAGAAACTGGCCAGATTTGAGCAAGTGACAGCTCAGGTGGCCGTTCCATGACAGTTGCTTGTCCACCGTGCACTAGCATCGGCCGAGCAAGCTTTGGGCTATCCCAGAAATATGCCCAGAGATGTGAGACAATGGTAGGGCCATGCTGCTTGTCGGTCTTAACCGCTTTATTGGCTGAACCTGGTTTAGCTACCCTGGAGAAGATAGATTTTGTTCTCTTTTGCTACATGTACAAACAAAATTTAGTCAGACAACATTGGTCATCGTGAAAATAAAATTGAAAGAAAATGGACAAGACAAAAAACAGCAAATCAGAGCACAGGGATATGTTCTTCAACTCCTTGCCTGCTTGAATTCCATGTGCGAGCTTATTCCATCCCTTGGAACCAAAGAGACTCTAAGTTCAATTTTCTGACCTTAGTCATTTCTGCTTTGCTAGTACCTGTTGATGTTTGGAGATTTTCAGACCCAAGTCTCAACCGACTGGCTGACTCTTCACGAAAATTAATACAAGCATTGAAAGTGCCACTGGTACAAAAAACCCATAGGTACACTTCTCTGCTTATCTGTAAATACAGCGGTTGAGTTGAACACGCAGACTGACCACATAATATCAAATGCCACAAAGAAAGGCAGTAACTTTCTTTGTTTGTCTCTTCTCCCGTTCATCATTACCTCTCCCTTTGCTTAGCAAAATGATTCCATCTCACAGGTTTCTAACGCAACCCTTATAAAAGGTCATCCATATTTTGTGCTCTCCTCACCTCCTTTCATCTTTACTTTCTGCTGCATGGCATCTCTTGGGACTTACCACAACTATATCAATGCGAACGGTGGCACCATATACACATGGATGTCATCCAGATGCTAGAATGATCTGAAGCCACCAACCTGTCCTCCCACAACATTGACAAGACCTTTCATCGTAAATTTGACCTTTCCAGAAAATATGGCAAATATTTCTTTAATGAAAATGATCCAAAATTCACTGCGAACATCGTTGCTGAGGTTGGTTCAGAGGAGGCACCTGGGTTGCTGGCTACCCCAAGATTCACATCTGTGCCCCTGCTGGGGCTCATTAGCTCACACAACTTTCAGATTTTAAAAAAAATATAGAGTCAATAAAATTTCTTTTGTTGCTTACTCCGATTTACACTTTAGTCTGTATACCAGCGTGATGCATTTCAATTGCCTCTGACGCAAGGGCACCCATAATGTTTGATGCACCCATTTTCAACCTCTGACCAGGTTCTGGCGTTGCGCAGCGTGAACTAGGGTGTTATCGGATTTCTGCTGCTCGACGATTTCAGACCAGCAATGTATTGGTGCTGCAAGAAATAGAGCTTTAGAATGGACAGTATTTTCGGAGGTGAATGCGTAGAGTTCCCAGAGAGTTTCGCGACTCTAACTACTGGCTTGAGTCTATTTGATGCGCAAGCGTGCTGGTAAACAATTGCCGTGGTATAACATAGGGACACAGCTACCTGATGAGTCTTTTGACGAAACATTGCTGCCTACACTGTGGTCCCGCAACCTGCTAAAAAACCAATATTCTCATCCTCAGGTCGTCATCACTCGCTCCCACCCCAAGAACTGGCCAGCTAGTAAATTGGTACATGTCAGCCACTATATTCCGAAATTCTCCGAGTCTTGTATTGACAGCCTATCGCTGACTCCTCTGGGCTGCACTGCATGGTCATCACAGCCAGTGTTCCTACCAGAGCTCCTACTGAGCTCAAAGAAAATTTCTGTGACTCTGTGGCTACACCCAACAAGATGGTTGAGCAGAAGAAGTTGAGCTCAAAGAGGTAAACGAACATCTGTTAGTTGCCCATTTACGTAGCTGACTCCTACCAGAACTTTAGCAGTATTACTGAACAGGTCATTCGCCCAGACACCAGGCGACATTATGTTAATTTGTCTTCCACCTACCAACAACGTAAGTCTTACCACTATCCACAATGTTAGTCTACAACCCATCCAATATCCTATTGCTCATCTTATAAAATCCCTCAATGGCAAAAGGCACAGCTCCCACTACTCCTACTGTCTGCCTGAGAAATACCAAGTCGAAGAAAGGGAAGAAACCCTAGGCAGAAGACGTGGAAATGGGCAGTGGGTTGTCAATTGATCCCACAAGGCAGCAGAAGGTAAAACTCATATACTACATCATCTGTCATTCTGACGAGATGAGTAGATCACAAAGTTGGGGACATGTATGACCTGAATCTTCTTTCCGAACACGCTGGTCTGTATTTTGCGCATCAGAATGCCATGCTTATCCAGCGCAATATCCAGGATGAAGACAAGAAGCTCATCACTCCTCATGAGCTCAGTTGATGGAAGGAATGATTTCGGCACTTTCATGTGAAACCATTGTGTATCAAGATGATCCTTCTCCTTCCAAGGTAAATTTTTTCTTTTTTTCTGTTCCATTGTTGTATTTTTTTTCCCCAGAGACATACCACATATACATGGAACAGTTGAAGGTTTTGGACAAGGGAGATGGAGAACCATGGTTCTACCCCGTTCCAACTATTTCATCCCACACACCTAAGAAGTGCATCAGATAACAAGAGGCAAAATCTGACAGCTCCATCCGTGATGTGCGTCAGTGACAGCTTTTGAATCTCTGTCCAAAAAAACCATGTCCCTCTGCTTAGACATACATACTTTTCTTACTAGTTACTGAACTACCGTCCAATCAGCCTACGTATTGAGTAGAATTTCTTGAATACATCTCACTCTCTAAACCCACAATAGTGGCCCAAAATGGTAGTGGGCCTTGCCGATCATTGGCCTTACCAGCTTTATCCCACTTTCCCCAAGGTTCAGCCACCCACCTCAAAAAGGCCGAATCCATATCATTCTATTATCCAAAATAATTACTTGGTGGCTACATACAAGGCAGAGATTTCAAATCATATAAATTATGATGGTCACCTCTGATTCAAGCACAAAACTCGGTTGCTTGTTTACCACCAGAGGATAATTATGTTCAACGTCTGGATTACCTTCCAGGCCCCAGAGAGTGAAAAACACCGGTTTGATTTGTTATTCTATTCTTACAGGAACGCGAGTCGTGACAAGATAATTGCAAGCGCAGTGGAGTAATATACCCGCCGCTGGAAAAGTCGCTGGCGGCTGCCGGTGGCCGCCAGTGACTCTTGGCGGCCATTGGCAGATGTTGATGGACGGTGTTTGACATGGTGCGCCAGTGGGCACCAAGATAAGATACGGATTCCGGCGATCACCGCTGGTTTTCACCGGACCGCCGTGTCCCCGCTCACCAGCGATTTCCACTGGGGTCCACCGTATAATAGTAGTGACCACCGAAGACGTTTCAGCCTCACATGGTGCACCTGCAAATGGCTCCCAGCCCGATCTCGTCATTGTCGAAGAGGATGCCAACGGCGCCACCCATCAGACCCGCGCATTCAACTCGTGGCTTACCGGCTTCGAATCGCAGCTGCGGCAGATGTTGGATGTGAATTATCACTTTTTCATTCCCGTCTTAATGATGATATATGGGGAGCAGGTTGAAAACTGAGTGGATAGCAAAGGCTTGGGCCTCACACAGGAGTTTTGGATGGAAGCGTCAGGGAATTGAACATTATCTACTTTGTCTACTATTATATTATGTTCTCAATCCCAAATCCTTCAGCTGCTTATTCCTGATGAAGCGCACGCTTGCGCGCCACGACCGGAAACACATTTCCGCTTTCAGATAAATCCAAAGTTCCTTCCACACTCGGTCTCGGATCATTCCGAAGCGCCCACCAATGCCTGATGGCTTTCCTCCTTCCACCTCCCGTCTCACCCTCTTAACGTGCTAATCACGCTGTACCCTATTTTAACCACCTTGCTTCTCCAACTCGCCTGACTTATCCATTCATTCGTGGGCAATTTCACCCAATCACAACCCAATCACGCTACTTCTCTGATATCCTGCAAATTCTACAATTTATTCATACATAAACTTGTCCCCTCTATCCTTCTAGGAGCTTGATAAGTCTCAGCTACTATACATTCCTCTCTACTTCCCTCGGTTCTACCTACTTGTATAAATACTGTAGTCTGTTCTCAACGAAAACACTTAATATTTCCCCCAGTGGGGCGCCTATTGTCTAAGTTTCGCATCACAAATTTAGTTAGAAAATGTTTGTGAAACTCCAGCAGAGCCATTTGTTCCCAATGAGCCACAGGGGTTCCACTAGCCCCCCAGGAAGAAGTTGGGCCGGTGTGAACCACTGAACACCGATCAGCTGCGGTGGATTTCGCTGGCCCACCAGGAGGAAATTCCGCCAGTGTGCGCGAATGAGGACCAGTGTGAACCAGTCGCATTTGAACAAAATTGTCGGCCCGCCTTGAACTCCGACCATTGAAAACCGGTGGTTCATACTGGCATTCGGTGGCTATCCATTAAGCTACGACCCAACGACTCCCAGTGAAGTCCCGCAAAAATCAATGGAGAACGGTGGCGGTACCTGAGCCAACAAAGTCCAGTGGTCGCCAGCGGCGGCAACGGGGTACTACGCTGTGCGCCACTGATGTCCATTAAAAATTCGTAGCTGGCCAGCGGCCGGCAGTGGTTGCCCGCATCAGCCAGTGCCGAACGATGCCGATCACCTGAGTTGACAGCTCCGCGTGTATTACTGGCGCAGCGAGCAATCCTCAGCTTCACGTGACAGGGCGCAGGGATGAGTGGGGAAGCAAACACAAACAAATTCTTCGCAAGGTGACTGACGGGAGTCTGAGGAAAGAATGCCTTCAAACCCATTCAAAATTCGTGCTTTTCCGATAAAAAGTATATGGTCTGGAGGGGATTTTCGAGGGGATTCAGATGATACCAATTTCTTCGTCATTAGATCGGTTTCAAGTTTGTCCAAAAGCGGACGACTTCCTAATTTAGACTGTCCGGATTTGGTAGGCTCACGTGGATCGGAGTATGCCAGGCCCGGGCTGTGTCTGCGGAGCGAGCTGAACATCGCCGAGTCGAATCCTTTATGTACACTGTGAATTTCCAAAAAGTGATCCCATCGTTGGCACTCTCAAACAAGCTCAGGGATTATTAAATGCTTATGGGAAGTAACCCACTACTATTATGTCCAAATGGTCTGGATTTCTTTTTTCTCTCTTTCTTCTGCACACTGTTGGGTCCGGTTTTTGTCGGGATACAAAATTTATGTTCCTATGTGTGTCCAGGTAAGATATCTAAGGCTTGGGATTGAGGAAAGGCACTTTTTGAGGCTTGTCAAAGTCGCAAGTCGTTTTGCTGGGAATTGATCATTCTATTTATAACCCGAGATTTGGTGCGCCGTTTTCAATGGGTTCCTGCCCTCGTATAGCTTGGTGGATTTAAAGCCAAATGGAAGCCATCTCTGAGAGTCTATTCCGAGAAAAACCGGAGGCGTAGAACAAAGAAATCCAGACCAGATGTACAAATCCAGACCATTTGGGCATAATAGTACCTCACATATACAGGTGAGAGTGGTGTATTGGTGGGACCACTTCGGATCTCATCGGATCCTTCGGAACAAATCGTCTATCAAATGGGGAAATGGACTCGTACTGCCATGCGAAGCACTGGCCCAAAGGCCAAGTCCTTTCTTGCCTTCACGCAGGTTGTTTCATTCTTCCATTCAATCGCGTTTATCGATTCTCTACCATCTGTACCTTGCAGCCATGGTCAATCCAGACCCTCCCCAGTTGTCCAAAAGCCAGTATGCAGTACGCCGAAAGGAACTGCTCACTTTGATGAGCCAACTACGCGCGGTGGGAGCCCAAGGAGATCTAGACTTACCGAGGATTACCGTCATCGGAAATCAGAGTGCCGGTTCGTGTTTTTTGTGCCTCGCATATATCTTTGGGTTGTCTCTGAGCCTTCCGTAGGCAAATCATCGGTTGTGGAAGCAATATCTGGGGTGCGGATTTCGTGATTTGCACTCGAATCTACGATTGAATCGTTCTCACAGATCAGGGTTCCCAGAGATTCAGGCAACCCAGCCTCCCATAGACGCAATGGAACATATCTGACTGGGTTTCATAGGTACATGTACTCGCTGCCCAATGGAATGTAGGCTGTCGTCTTCCACCAAACCGTGGTCATGCCGTATCTCCATCCGCCTCGAGTTTGACGACTTTGGTCGGCCGTTAAAGGATGTGGCTGAGCAATTCGTGCGTTTTTGCCTGGCGTGGACCCATCCTGCTTGTTGATTTTGTGTCCCAGTTTGGTCATACGATCACAGACAAGGACGAGGTCGAAGTTGCGTTGCGTCGCGCGCAACTCGCGGTCCTAAACCCCAGTGTCTCGTTCGGAGAGATCTTAGAAATGAGTCCCGAAGAACTAAGAAACGGAATTCCTGGAAAGGAACCACTTCCTTTTTCTCGGAACGTAGTCTGCGTTGATCTCGAAGGTCTGTACTTTGATGTACCTCACCGATACCCACAGCCTGAAGCGAATTCCCAGGTCCAGATCTAACAGATTTAATGTTCCTTGATTTGCCAGGTCTGTGTTTACGATTCATCGTATGTTGATCGGTTGTATTTAGTCTCATCTAAGGTATTATCCAAAATGCTGAACCCGACGTCGTACAGCTGGTGGAAGAGATGGTCGTGTCGCATATTCGAGGCAACGGTCTCATTTTGGTGACGCTTCCAATGATCGGTACTTGCCTTGCGGGCAATCCTTTCATAAAATACTGAGCGAAATTGTAGACGATATCGAGAACCAGAAAGCTTTGCGACTAGCCCATCAAGAGGATCCGGAGGGCAAACGCACCATCGGTGAATAAAATGCGGTTATAATTATTTCGGCTGCTAACACGAAATCCAAGGGGTCTTAACAAAACCAGATATGTTATCCAAGGGATCCAATGCTCGGACCGTGTGGCTCGATGTTCTCGAAGGGGGCAAGCATCCACTACAACATGGCTATTATTGTACTCGTCAGCCGGACGACGACGAACGCAGTAACAACATAACCCCCGCCCAGGCGCGATGGACAGAGCAGAAATTCTTCGCGGAAACAGCCCCGTTTTCGACGTCGACCCACAAAGAACGCTTCGGGACAGATAACCTGGTGTCTAGCTTGAGCACCCTGCTTGTTCAAATTATTAACGACAGGTTGATCTTCCTCTACAGTTCAATCCATGAACCACTTATATATTCTTTCCTCAGGCTCCCGTTTATCCGGCAAATGGCAAATGAGGGTATGGAAGCCTGCCGTCGGGAGCTTGCATCTTTGCCAGACAAGATTGTATGCGAGCCTGCGACACACATGTTGAAGCTTATCACGGGGTTCTCCACGGAAATTCGACAGTATGTCGATGGTCAGTCCGATATGAGCAGCTTGATACACGAACGCAACGCGGCGTGTGAAACATTTAAGCTTGCGATCAGAAAAACGGCGCCGAACTTCATCGCTCGCGTTCCGGGGCAGGCGGGCACGCACGCTACATATCCTATACACATTGATAACGAACCACCTGCGAGTGCGACGGATCTCATCGCCTCCCAGAGATCCGTGTTTCTAACTGATATTCGTCTCCATATTACCAAGTAAGCGCATAACTGTTCCTTTTGCATTTATGTTCAAAATGTCTTGTTTGTAGGTCGATTACGCGCGAGCTCCCCGGGAATATCCCGTTTTCGTCGAAAAAGTCTCTGATCACCGCGTTCCAGCAAACCTGGTTGAACTCCACTGTCACATGCTTCGCGAGCATTAAGGAATCGATGTTGAAACAGCTCCTGCGGTCCGTCGAGGATAAATTTGGGCGCTACGAGCTCCTGCAAACGCGTTTGAAGTATGTATTCGAAGCTTGATGAGCTTACAGTACGTCTCATGCAATCCAGGACGTGCATCACGGATTTGGCGAGCAAGCACTACGAATCGTGCGGGGCCTTTCTCATGGCCATGCTCGAAGTCGAACAGATGCCTTTCACGATGAACGACCACTACTTATCTTCGTCGACCGAGAAGTGGCTCAGCCGATACAAGGACGAGCGCGCAGGTAAGAGGAACAGTGCGAGTGGCAGCGGAGAAGAGCCGGCCCCGAAGCGGCGCAAGTTGGCCGGAAATCAGCCAGCCCCGTCTACCTCCAAACCGGCGGAGCCGTGTAGGTTGAGACCGACATTTCTTTTATTACACGCGTTGATCGTTGCGTACATGTGCAGTCAAATTCGGCTCGCCTGCAGCGCCGTCGCCCAGTGTTTTCGACCTGACCAAAGCTCCGTTCGGAGCCGCGCCGTCTGACCCGACCCGCTCCTTTGGCGGACTAAATGCCTTCAAGCCTCAGGCGGAGGCGTCGTCGTCATCGAGATCCGCATCGCCTTCAAACTCGGTAGCGATGACCGACCCCGAGAAAATTAACAACGTACTGGCGCAATTGGCGGAGCTCGGGTATCCCGGCGTAACCCCCGAGGATTTCGGGAAGTTACGCGCGGTTGACGAGTATGAGACTGAGATCACGGTGATGTCTGAAGTCCGAGGATATTTCCAGGTGCGATAGTATTCGCAATACCTGGTCCTGTTGCAGTGCTGAACTGTGACCCTCTATAGTGTGCCTACAAGGTCTGCAGCGTGTGCTTCCTCCCTTTCGTTGACTGACGCGCCGCATAATTCTAATTCAGCGCGTGATTGACAATATCCCGGCGCTAATCGATGCCAAGTTTCTCCGGGCCATGACGGACACCCTGCAGCAAGATCTAATTGATGAATTCGGCCTGGGTAGCGAGAACGCCAACGCCGTCTGTTCGACGTTTCTCGCGGAAGATCCGAGATTGATTGCGAAGCGCGAGGACTTGACTGCGAAGAGGAGGAGACTGGAGACTGCTCTCGGACAGCTGCATAATTTTGGGCTCAACAGGAGCGTTCAAATTGTAAATGATCCCAATCCTTGGAATGGTAGGTATGAGGAGTAATTAGAATATCTGGATTGAATTCCTGGCCAGAGTGTACTGGAAGCGAGTCGTTTGCTCGAAGTAATTTTCTCACTCCGAGAACTTGAGCTGGCTCCCACGTAACAGTTACAGTAGCCAAGTTCCGTATTTATTTGATGGTGCATCAGCTGATCAGCTGAGTAATTTAGGCGCCTTTCCTGGACTCCATCGCCATGTTGGGTCAAGCGGAGACCGCCAAGTACCTCGACCAATGTAATGGTTCCCGGGTCGCAATCGAAGAAGTACTGAGCGCGTACATCGTGTGGTGAGTCCTCGAAAAGCCACGTCCGAGACGCCTTGATTTTACCCTCAGAACCAGCAAGTACTTGAAGGGTTCGACATCTGAACGTGTCCTCCTCAAGCTCAGATATCTGGCCATTTATTTGCGAGTCACGTAGGTCGATACACCTAGTGCCGCCGCATCGCGCGTTGACATCTAGTAGGAGACGCAGCCACATTCTCAATGCGGGAGCAGATGAATTCAAGGCATTGACGATGGAGGTTGCGCTTGGTGGAGGTCGCATCGGCCTGTTACCGAGTGCGTTCTGGCTATTTTTTTTCCGTCCGCATAAATTTTACATTTGTCTGGTAGCTGTGTCTGTACCCGGCAGAGCTGCGTGGAATGAGCTTCGCCGCACGGCGGCTACCTCCCTTGTCACTGATTCTGTCTATGGAGGCCCAGGTCCTGTACAGACATTCTTGTCCTTGTCCCAAAGCCAACCTTACCGTGGAAACGAGTCCCGGACGCCATGGCTGGATCGATAGTATGTGATTAATTCGAGCTTTCCCGATGAATCTGACGGTTGGTCAGCTTTGCGGGGCGGCTTCGGATTGGTGATATGGTTCTCCCCGGCGTCGTGCCCCCAGATTATGCCAGTGATCTCGAGAGACTCACTACGCTCCCTGCATATGCCAGTCGAGATGACACGGCATCCGCACCCGTTATGGTTGCGTAGTTTCCCTGTTTCAATGTCATTCAACAGTTTCTTTCGATGGTTGGCACCCGCGAAGTATTTGACACAGGTATATTCTCTAAATACAAGTCAAACCAAATTCCGCTTTATAGGACCAGTGCCGCGTAATGCTGCCGTTATTTGGAATACTGCACCGACTCGTCGTCGCTCTTTTTGGTATCAACCTGGGTGCGCACATGCTTCACGTCACCTTTCCCGTTGGTCGGGTCGAACATGTCGCGGACCTAAAGCGTCGAGAGTTAGTCTTGCACAAAGAAAAGGAAGAAAGCAGACAGACGTCGATGTGCTGGGTCGTCTCCGTCTGGGTGAGGACCTGGATTGCGCCGAGCTCCATGTCGCCGCCCTATCCAGAAAAGATCGATGAGCACGGCCCAGACAACTATCAAGAAACGTACATTGGGGCGGCGTTGTGCACGCGAGCGTCCGCCGGAAAGCTCGTTGCTGGCAGTGTTGGTCATTCCGTTGCGGCTGCTGTGCGTGGCGCGAATGGTGCGGCGAGCGTTGAGCGTCCACATCATCGAGACGGCGTACAGCTTGGGGAGCGCCATGTTGAATGCAGTGGACACAATCGCCACTCCGCCCGGGTACACTTGCGAGAAGATGAGGTTGAACATGGCGCTGGAAATGATTGGATGTTCTGGGCTGGGCATTGCAAATATTGTTGACGTACCAGAGGGCGGCCGGGGCAGCGGTCTGAAAGGTGAGGCGAACGAGGGCGCTGATCAGGCCAACCGTCTGCGGCAGGACGTTCTTCTTGGACTGGAGTAGGAAATAAGCGGTCGTTGAAGATAGGATAACGTCGCCAGCTGCGAACTATGTAAGGGCGCGCATAATAATCCCAGTGGAAGCTGACCGAAGACGGAGCTCAAATGCGCCGCGACTGGATGGATTTTTAGCTCAGCATTCAGAGAAATCGGTGAGCACTTACACCAATTTCCGATCTCGGGTCCGTTGGCGGTGGTGATGAAATACGTCTGCAAGAATTAAACCTCAGGAACGTTCCTGTCGGAAGAGGGATTACGAGGACATACCGCAACGACAATGGCAAGGAAGGCGAAGAGGAATATTGTCGCAATGGGAGCCACGACATACCACTTTCTGGAGATCACCCACAGTCGGAAGCAGAAATATGTTTGGACGTAGAGGCCGATGAGCGCAACCTAGCGAGGAATAAGTGGACCAAGCGATGAAATAACATGGATGTGCGGTACCATGAGCGGATTTCCAGACTGCCACCATGTGGTATAGTTGAGCAAAATGGCGCCTTGCAAGTCGCCGAAATAGACAATGAACTGGATCCAGATGATGGCGCTGGGTTGAAGAATATGTTGGGAGCTAGGACTGGACTTGACGAAACAACATACAACGCTTGGATGGACTTGAGGGTAGTCAGGAGCGCGAGGAAGCCCACGACGAAACGGAGGCTACTCTAGCCATCCGAATAATAAAGGATAGGCGTTGAAAAATTATGGGAGGATAGGCACCTTGTCATCCCCATACCAGGTATAATAGTTGACGAACTCCGGAAGGTGAGTACAGCAACCGGCGCAGGGAGTTGGAAAACACACACCTGGCTCGACAGAACTCCCTGGAGAATTAAATCAAGACACGATCCTATAAGCTACCAATTTCGTTTTAGTTTTCTCCAGCGTGGTTGCAAAAAAGAAGTTACCCATGGACCGAGGAGGAAGTTGGCTTCGCGCTTGTCCTCGCCAGTAAGCAATCCAGACATGATGGAAGAGTTGGAGAATAAAAAACGCTCGTATCTTTGAAGATACTTTATACATAGCGTTGTCCTCCTATCAAAGGGTGATGGTTGTAGTCAGAATGTTCAAATAAGTCCACCGAGAGAGCGCATCAGGTACCTTTTTTTAACCTCCTGAACACTCCTGAACCGATGTCATCGTCTACTCGGTTAGGTGCCACCACAGGGTGTCCTGGGAGAATGTGTATTAGCGTGGGCACATGAGATTCGACTACAGGCAAAAATCAGTTGCCTTTATGCTCCGGAAAATCGCAACGCAACAGCCATATGAGCTCGAAACCGGAAACGGATGTTAATATCGATGGTCGTATCGCAAGTTTAGGAGATCTTGCCAAGACGAACGTCGGTAACACCTCCGATACGGTACTTACCGCATCAGCAAAATGGCAAAAGTCTTGTGATCTTGTGACCTTTTTGTCTGGTTTTGAAAAAAAAAAAGTTCGCAGAAATGAACCCTAGTTGAATGCAATGGGACGGGTCATAAAAAATAAATTTTGAGGTCTGGTGCAAATTCAGACATAGCCTGCGGTCTGGTGGTCTGGCGTACCTGTACAGGTCCACACAAGCACGCACAATCAAAGTGCCAAAAACGCGACGCCGTAGTTTCGAAATGGAATTCTAATATAAAATGTTTCGTAATCTCAATGAATGAAGCCTACAGTCAACCTACTACAGTGTCTGGAAGTTCCCCATTGGATTTGTCGCAATCCCCCTTGCTTATGTCCGGTTTTCTTACAAGGAAAAAGAAGATCTCCTTGTCCAATGCTTTATCATGGAGGAGGCAGTCCGGGACTTAGTTGAGGGGGTCGGGCGCCGGTGAGATAGGACGGAGACAGACAAATATAAAATGGGGTAATCGAGTACAGGAGCGCCCCTGTAGAGATGTGACTATACCTCCTTGCGCAATCTTTCCTATTGGAACTGAATAGTGTTATCCCTGCGAACTGAGTTGTTGCGACTCTCCTTGTGAAATTTCAAGATATCATTATCTCGGAGGGCCGGAATCTTCTCAATAAATCATGAAATTGGACCGCTCTGCCATCTCAGTTACAAATTACTCACCTCGTGTGACGGTTTTGCACGTTGGACACTCTTGGGCCAAAAACAATTAGTGAATTCGGGAACGAGACGAGTTTGGATAGGATAGGATAGGATTATATTGAAGTGTTTGACAGCATTTATTTAAATGAAACGCGTCTCACATAATCCTGTTCAATTCGAGGTTTGAAGCAAGTTTGAAGACGCGTTAAAGAACACCAGAAAAAATCCTCACTGGCATGATAGAAAAAACGTTATAATAGATGTATCGGCTTGCACGAGATGACTGGGACCGGCGTGTAAAATACTAGGTGTTCATGTTCAGGCACACAGATTTTGCAGTCGGCACTCCCACATCGAAGAATTCAGGTAAGACTCGGCCTCAATTAGTATACATGTACAGCGTATTGATACATTGGGTGTGATTACTCGAGTAATTTAGTCGTACGCGCCAGGTCCTGTGCGGCCACCTCCTCCAAGATGTTTGTTATCAGGATGTGCGCCGTGTGCAACCGCGCGTTCCCGCCGCAGACCGGCCTCGCGTTCCAGTCGCTCGGCCTCAGCGAGTTCAGTGCTCTGCACTTTGAGACCCTGGGCCTCCCTGCGCAACGGAGTCAGCTTAAAACTCTACTACAGTAGTGTTTTGTTCAACGTACTGCTCCTTTGGAAGACCTTTGGCCTTGAGAGCGTTGCTGCCGACCAAGGAACCAACAGCGTGCTCGATCTTGCCGGTCATAGCTCCACCGCCGCCTGAGCTGTTTTGCTGTTGGTTGTTGATGGAGCCGGTAGGAGGAATGGCTGCGCCGCCGGCCGGGCCGCCAGTGTACTGCTGTCCAGGTTGGCCTGCCGTCATTCCATCGTTACGCATTCCGGCGGGAGGCATGCCGTTGTTATCCATGCCCGCTTGCGGGCCACCCATAGCGTGATGTCTGTCGCCACCAGCCTAAATGGTACAGTCGATCAATTGTACGAGCTAGCTCTGGAAAGCGACGTACTGTGGCGGGATTTCCCATACCAGGTTCGCCCATGCCGACCGTTCCAGTGCCAGCGGCACCTTGTCCGCTAGCAAGGTAGGCTTCATGCCGACCGACACCTGCGCCGGTTCCCGTGGCGTTGTTGTTTCCGTAGGGAGCGCTGTCCAAGTCGGCAGCAGTTGCAGGGTTGTGCTTCTCGAGCTGAACCAGAAATGTCAACATCGTGGTAGCGGCGATGAAATAGAACCGACCTTGTTATCGTGCTTGTGCGAAGATCCAAAAAGAGGCATTATCGCAAAGGTAGACGTTACAGTAAATGGTAAAGGTTGGTTAGATTTATAGAGAAAGGAAAGGAAAGGCAGTATTTAACCATTCAATAGCACCACTGACGTCGTGTACGAATAATGGTGGGCTATTATTTTCTTGTGGAGGAGGATTTGTGGAGAATGATGAAGGGTGACGCTCACGTCCGCATGGAGATACACTTAAATTTGACGCAACCGAAATCACTCAGGTGATCGCGTCTCATGACCGGCTAAGTCGGAACCCGGTTGGAACCCGGTCTGCTTCAGATAATATCGCGCCAGAGGGCGCACCCGCATGTTCACCGACTTTTGGCGCCCTAAATGTTCTCTTTCGGTAGTTTTGGTGTACCTATCGTCTTCGCCGCTGTTTTGTTGATCGCCATGACAATAGGTGAGTGTCGCCTGAGGCCGTGGACTGCATGAACGTTGACTGACCCGCTCATTCCTCGCTCAGGTGTGACCTGCATATGGGATATGTGGACTCGGGGGGACCAAATCGCCTCATATCACCCGGACACGGACTCAGAGAGGCCCAAGCTATGCGACCTTTTCATAGAGGATCCCGTGGGTTCCAGATACGCCGACACCGTGTGGGGAAGCCTCCTGGTCAGTTCCAGCGGCACAACATGCTTTAGAATCCAAGGATAACCATATTCACAGCCGTTTGCAGTGACACGGTCAGCAACGACAGAACAGGGTACTATGATCCCAGCAAAAATTGATATAATGACGCGACCCACGATTTTACAACGAATTCGACGCAAACAGGCAAGCTGGGATGAATTCGGGGGTGCTTACCATCACCTCCAGATTGCTGTTGCAATAGCCTTGCCTTCAGCACCATGTTCGTCTTGTATGGGTGAGATTGACAGAGAGGCGCTCACGTATTGCATTGGATTGCATGAGACGACGGTGGCGGGCTTGGATTTGACGATTTGAAGATTCTTGTAGTTGTACGAAATGTTTGTCCCTTACTGTAAATTCAATTCCGAGTTGGTTACGAGGTCGACCAGGTATTTAGGCCCGTTTCTTCGCGAAGTCACGATAGTCACGGTTGTGGGCGTCAAGGGGCGTTCCATTTTTAATCCATGTTTCAGGACCCCTGAAGCTTTTAACCCTACGCGGCTTCGTCTCTTACTGCCATGTTTTCTCGTCTTTTTTCCATGTTTTCCGCGCCCACCCCCCCACCGGAAGGCATGCGCCCTATTCCTTGCACTGGCTTCGATCTTGGGGCGAAGGACCTGGTCATGACGACCGGCCTTATCATCGATGCCCGATTAGACTCTAAAAAACTAGAACACACGATTTCGATGCTGGTGGAGCGCAAATTCCCAAGAGCGGGAGCCAGGCTTGCGCTCAGAAATGGAGTGCGTTTGACCAGCTTGATATCGCCTTCAATTAAAATTGATTTTCCCAGGTGTACGAGTTCCAAGTCCCGAAAATGTTCGGGCCAGACACGCCCCCCCTTGTATTCACTGCGGAAGACTACCCTGAGCCCTATCGGTCCACTGTCCGTCCGGAGATCCCGAAACATATTTCAGATTCTCAGCCATCTGTCTCGGCGATTCCAGATTTGGACGCGTATTTCAGGAGCAGGTCATGTCCGGCGTCCCTCGACGCGTTCTTAGTGCCCAACACGCCACTGCCGCACGTCCATGTCACTGTATTTGACGATATCACGTTCATAGGCATCACTGCCTCCCACATCGGTTTCGACGCGCTGGGTACAAAGACACTACTCCATGCGTGGACGCGTCTGATCAATGGAGACGACATCGACACGATTCCGGGGATGGATTGGGACGCAATGCCGTTCGAATCTTTTACGGGCCCAACCACCGTGAGGCACATGCGTGGCTGGTTCGATCTTGGGGTATTTACTCAGCTCTTATTCATCGCACGCTTTGTCTTGCGTCTCTTCCGAGACCCCAAAGAAACGTCCTACCTCGTCCGCGTGCCCAAGGTCTTTTTGGACGACTCCAAGCGCGAAATCATGGAAAATCTGAAGCTCCAGGGGTCCGCAGAGTGGGTGGGGAGCTCCGACATTCTCATGGCCTGGTGGTTCAAAGTTCGCCAAGCTGCACTTGCCTTTTTTTTTCTTAAATTTTTATTTGGCCCCTTCTTTTCAGACTGTTTTCAGCTGTCGAGCAAGCAACGACGCCACGCCTATCCACATCCATTTTCCCGTGAATCTGCGAGAAAAATCCGTCTTTCACGGCGAGTCCACTCTTGGCACACCATACATCAACAACGCCGTCTCGTCAATTGCTGTCCCCCCGATCCCCGCCAACACCTTCCGGGAAGAGTCCGTGGGCGCGCTCGCCCTGCGCATCCGCCGCACCATCCTGGCGTACAACGCAGACGTCCCTGGCATCCGCGCAGACATGTACTGGCGCTGTGCGAACCCTTCCCAGGTGCACTTCCCGTGTTCGGCGGACGGCGAGTATGCCATTAACACCAACTGGCGCGCGGCGCAATTTTCGGAGCTCGATTTCTCTGGGGCGTGTGTCCCGGGAAGTGGGAAGGAGGCTCGGGTGGTGTTCGTTTTTCCGGTCATTTCGTCGGGAAACACTGTGCCGATGAGAGGGAACGGTGCGGTTTTGATGGAGGACGAGGAGGCGATCTGGATGAACCAGGTGAGAGGGGAGAAGGATTGGGAAAGGATCCGTCAAAGCGGGACTGTTACATTTATTTGAGAAACTTGCTTGTTCCACAGCTTGTCAATCAACAGCTAGAGAGCCTGGAATTCGTTCCTCTGATTGCCATTGATTTGCATCTCAAAAAACAGTAGGTCAAGTAGACAGAAAAGCAAGCATTTTTCTCACGCTCTTGTTACGATTGCCGCAGTGTGGGTAAGGCCGAGGGTGTAGCACGTGATCGCGTTCAAACGCGCCTTTGTTGATGCGCCATCACTAGTTCTGTGTGCTCTCCATTGTCGTACCCCTCGTCGTCCATGTATCCAGAATCGCATCGAACGGAATCGAACCTCAAATTCCGAGCTACACGCACCGTCATCGTTCGCACATCGACTACAGCCCGCTGCTAGACCGTGACGCTCTTCCGCTATCCTTCCGGCTGCGACAAGTTGCTCGGAATCTCGCAGGAGGAGGTGCTCGTGTTTCCTCCCATGAGCGACGCCGAGGACACGACGCAGAACGATAAAAGGGGCAGGGGTGTTAGAATTATTTTGGACGAGGTGGAAACGAGGCGACGAGCGGACGCGGAATTCGATCTGGACTAAACTTGGCAGTGCAGTGAGGTGATTCCGTCCCGACACGCGACACGCGACGCGTCGGTGACGAAACCCTGGATATATAAACGCCTTCGGCCGTGATGGACTGACTGGCTTGAAATTCACTCGGGAAGAAATCAGCCACGGTAGGCCACGGTGAACAGATTTATATCCTCCATCTTTTAATTTGCCTTCATGGAGAAAGTTCTCCAACAAACCCAACGCGCCATTGAGATAGAGATCAGAGAACATAGTCGAACTCTGGGGACCTGAAGAGAAAGTTGCTTTGGCGATGTATTGACTTTGTTCAACGTGGTCGGACGTGCTGCAAAAATGTTGGGGTCCAAAGTCAACTTGGTCCGAAATAAAGTTAGTCTCTGACTTGCCTCGCTCGCCGCTCGTTCCTCGAGTATGTTTTTGTCCTAGACAAATTCCAGGGAGAACCAGCCAAGATCCGTCACTTCCGCACCGACAGAACCGAGGTTGTTGCCAGCCTCCATAGTAATCTTGTTTCTGAAGATAAAGTCGTTCAGAATCACTATAACAGGGATTCCTGATGGGACTAAGATCGCTGAGAAGTGGACAACAAGTTGGCGCGCAAATGCGACATTTCGTAAGCCAGTCCCGTCGTCCCCGAATTGATGGTTTCGAATGTCGGCGGACTTTTGGGCGCGCAGGCCAAAGTAGATCTCATGTGGCACGCATGCACGCTCTCGACGTACCACGTTCGTACCGGTCGCTTTTCCGCAAGGTTTGCCGCATAATTAACCAGAGGGCGGTTCAAACTTTGGAGGTTAACAAGAACACAGCCATCGCCTTGAATTTATTGCCAACTCATTCTTGGCAATCCGGGACTCTTGGCCAGTTGAATCGGATGGAAATTTGGCACCGCTGAAAAACATCTAAATCGGCATCTAGAAAATCTATCATTGAGAATTTTTTTACGACCAATTTTCCTGAAGATTGAAAAGGTCGGAATTCGAAGGCGGTGCGGCCACGGAGATTGACTGCGTCCGCGTTTGGAAGAAGGCGGTGTTTGTGTTCCAGGCAGTTTGCAGTTGTTTGCACTCATATTCCCGATTTGGACCTACAGCGTCACCAAACCTTTATAACCACGACTTTATCGTCTCGTTCTTCTCTCCCTTTTCTTCAGTCGCCCGTTCTTCCCCGACACCGATCCTTGTCTTCGCCCGTTAGGTGAGTCTTGTTGGCTCTCTGGGATCGGTCTGCATTGATCAGATTGACCAGTTAACTGCCCATTATAAGATGTGTGGTATCTTTGGCTACTGCAGTTTTTTGAAGGAGAAGGTATGACTGTTTCCTCGAATTTCTTCGGTGTTGAGTCCAGGAAGAGCGGTGGATCGAAAGTTGTGCGTTGTCGTCAGGCCGCGCGTCTTCTTGGCCGCGGTGGAGTCGCTGGAGGCGACCAGAGTATCTCGATAGCCTTCAGGTGCCATAATCTGGCTTCTGACGCGACGTTCGGATGTTAGCTCAAACCGTGATCTCTTCGGCCACGTTTCACCGCCGTGCAAACGTGCCCACCGCGCTGTGTGATTCGTTACCAGTTTCGTTGCTGATGTGTATCTGCAGAGCCGCCAGGAGGTCCTTGAAGTCCTCTGCGCCGGTCTTGCCCGCCAAGAGTACCGTGGCTACGACTCGGCTGGTCTCGGTATTGATGGTGACAAGCCCGGCGAGGTTGTCTTCTTCAAAGAAGTCGGCAAGGTCGCTGGCCTGCGCAAAAAAATCGCCGGGTCGTCCATCGACGTCAACAAAACCTTCCTGTCCCAGGTTTCCATTGCTCACACCCGTTGGGCCACCCACGGACCCCCATCTGAGCGCAACTGCCACCCTGTTCGCTCTGACGAGAAGGCTGAATTCTGTGTCGTACACAACGGCATCGTCACCAACAACGGCGAGCTTCGCCTCGTTCTGCAAAAGCGCGGATACGTCTTTGAGACGGACACAGATACCGAGGCCGTTGCGAAGCTCATCAAGTACATCTACGACACGCGACCCGGCCTCACTTTCACTGACCTCGTCAAGGCCGTCCTCAAGGAGCTTGAGGGCTCGTTCGCTTTCGTCTTCAAGTCGACCCACTACCCCAACGAGGTCGTCACCGCCCGCCGCGGATCTCCCCTCTTGATCGGTGTCAAGACCGACAAGAAGCTCAAGGTCGACTTTGTGGATGTCGAATTTGCTGGTCAGGATAATGACAAAGTCGACTCTCGTATGTCAAAATCTCACTCGTCTACTGCGATAAAGTCTTACCCCTCATTTTTCTGTAGTGCAGCCGAAATCCCCCAGTTCCCTGCTCTCGCCCAGCTCCATGCTCGCGCCCCCGACCGACTCCCCCAAAGTTCTGCGCACTCAGTCGCGCGCCTTTATGTCTGAGGATGGGCTTCCCCAACCGATTGAGTTCTACATCGCGTCCGACGCTGCCGCCGTCGTGGAGCACACTAAACGCGTGCTTTATCTCGAGGATGACGACATCGCCCACATCTCCGAGGGCGAGCTGCACATCCACCGCCTGCGCCGCAAGGAGGACGGCGAACAGACCCCCAGCCAGGTCGCGGCCACTCGCAACATCGAGACACTCGAGCTCGAGATCGCGGCGATCATGAAGGGCAAATTTGACACGTTCATGCAAAAGGAGATCTACGAGCAGCCCGAGTCGGTTGTCAACACCATGCGTGGTCGCGTCAACTTTGACGACAATCGGATCACCCTGGGTGGTCTCCGCGCGTACCTCCCTATCATGCGCCGCTGCCGCCGCATCGTGTTTATCGCGTGCGGGACGAGCTACCACTCTTGCTTGGCAACGCGCGCGATCTTTGAGGAGCTGACCGAGATTCCCGTCAGCGTCGAGCTTGCGAGCGACTTCTTGGACCGCAAGACGCCCATCTTCAGAGATGACGTGTGCGTGTTCCTGAGCCAGAGCGGAGAGACCGCGGACACGATCTTGGCGCTGCGCTACTGCCTTGAGCGTGGGGCGCTGTGCGTCGGTGTCGTTAACACCGTCGGCTCCACCCTCTCCCGCGAGACGCACTGTGGTGTGCACATCAACGCTGGGCCCGAAGTCGGTGTCGCCTCGACGAAGGTGTGTACTCTTTTCCGAAATAGCAGCTATGTACTGACGCCCTCTGCTTGCGCAGGCCTATACGTCGCAGTACATCGCCTTGCTGCTCATGGCGCTGCAGCTGTCCGAGGATCGCATCTCGTTCTCTCAGCGCCGCAACGAGATCATAGCCGGTCTGCATGCCATGCCCGCGCAAATCAAGAAGGTCCTCGACCAGGACAGCTCGCTCCAGCAGCTCGCCACCACCATCAAGGACAACAAGAGTCTACTGCTCATGGGCAGAGGATACCAGTGCGTGTTTTCCTCGCTCGCCACTTTCTCTCGCTTACATACATCTTTCAGATACGCTACCTGCCTTGAGGGTGCGCTCAAGATCAAGGAAATCAGCTACATGCACTCTGAGGGTACGCTGCCCCCCAGTCCTTTTCCCCTTGCCCATGCTAAAGCAACCGCACCGCCAGGTATCCTCGCCGGCGAGCTCAAGCACGGCCCGCTCGCGCTGATCGACGAGAACATGCCGGTGATCATCATCATGACGCAGGACTCGCTGTACCCCAAGGTGCAGTCGGCCTTTGCGCAGATCACAGCGCGCAAGGCGCAGCCGATCGTGCTGTGCTGCGAGGGCGACGAGGGCATCCCCGCGGGCGCCAAGACGATCCGCGTGCCCAAGACGATTGACTGCCTCCAGGGTCTGCTCAATATCATCCCGCTGCAGCTGCTCAGCTACCACCTCGCGGTCAAGAACGGGTGCGATGTCGACTTCCCCCGGAACTTGTGCGTTTTTCTTAGCTTTTAATTGCGAGGGATTATGTCCTAAATCGGATTTGTATTTGCAGGGCCAAGTCTGTCACCGTCGAGTAGAGAGGCTGCCTTCGGGCCCGTGAATAAGTTTCTGACATCGCTCTTTTCTTCTGCTATACGGACTAAAATTAGTGTACTTCTACCGTATCGATTGCGGATTCTCTACATACATAGTAGTTGTTGAATGGACAACTTGTTATACTTAAGCCTGGGTCATTGAGCAGATTATTTGGCCTCAGGTCTAAGAGGATAAGCGGAGTTTGAACGTGACTTCGCTTCCGCGGCACTAGAAGTTTAGTAGAAGGAAATCCTCCATGATCTCTCTTCCCTAAGAACTATTCGATGCTATCATCGACGAAGTCCAGGACAATTCGACGCTCAGGACATGCGCACTAGTCTCGACGTCTTTTGTTTCGCCGTGTCAGCGAAGCATATTCCGGGCGATGTACATTTGTCGAAGATCCAGCTCTCAGTTGCCTCGACGCGGACCGGGCTTGAAAGAGACAGCTGCTCTCTTCACTGAATCACCCCATCTCGCCTCCTATGTCCGCGACTTGACCATTGAGTCGCCCGACACCGGACCTAAGGTTGCTGCTTGGACTGTCGTGCTTTGCTCGGTCCAGACTATCGAGCGTCTAGTCGTCTCCGGAAAGTCCTTTTCGTGGGGATGCTTGCGAAATATTTATAGGATTATCATCCACCGCTATATCATCTATTGTTCTGATAAAATCTCCAGAGACTTTGGCGAAGCTTGATTTCCGCTTGATTTCATGAATACAAGGCCCTGTACGCAAGTAACAACGTCCAGACTACGAAGGAGACTGTCTCAATTTCTTCTGAGCCCATTCCAGCTGTCGTCTCAGCTCATCCAATTCAAGACCCATCGTTTTCTTCTGCTCGTCCCTTTCCGTCTCCATTTCAATAAACTTCTCCTTCCAACGTTTACATCGCGCCTGCCGCCTATTCAAAAGTGTCTGTGCCCACGGAAGATCTCGTTTCGGATCCCCGACGGGCGGCTCCAATCCGACTACATCGCCGTCTTCGTCCGGACCAGGACACTCCTCGTCGGCCTTGATGGCATCGAACAGGCCGCACCACATCCTGTCGTACTCAACCACCTCTCCATCCCTCCGACACGAGACGCCGTGCGCAGCCAACACACCGACCAGGCGATCGATGTTCTCGTCGGCCAACCGCAACTGGGCCAGGGTCGCGTCGTGGCCAGAGTGCGCATTCTCGAGTGCGCTCTCAAGAAATACTTCCCGCCGGCGGGCGTCCTCGGCGTCCTGGGTGGCGGCGGCGAGAGTTGCTCGAAGGTCCGCGACGTCCTTCTCGGCGGCAGCGGTGTGGGCTTGGATTTCCGATTCAATGAGCGCAAGCAGGTGGTTTGCGCCTTGGCGGATGACATTGGAGTGTATGGACTGGAAATCTGCTGGGTTCGACATGGAGGTGTGGAGTCGACGGGGGCGACGGAGATAGGTCCAGCCACCATCACATTCGCACGTCTATGTTCCGATAAGGAAGGAGGTCGGGACAGGACAAACCGGTATTCACGGAAGGAATGAGAGATTATCCGTCGTGTATTTGGAGTGGATTCGCTCATGGGAGTCGGTCTATGTACGACGAGGGAAACGGTGCGGCCAGCGTACACGTTAGGATGCCTGTGCCCTCAAGACCCGGCATGCTCGTCTCCACAGCCTGGACAAAGCCGTCAAACAGAGTGTGTTTAGAGACGGCGTAGATCCCTATATGTTGGACGAGCTCGCAATGGACTCGTCGAAGATGGAGGAGCTCGCGGCAGGTCGTGAATGATGGGCCGAAAATGGGCAGATGGTCGCCGATCCAGGCAACATTACGGAATCGCCGGTCGGATACGAAAACCAGAGTAATGGTCTCCACGGCCGGGAGCGATGTCGGGATCTGTGAAAGTATTGGCGGGAGGGACGCCGGGAGCCGCCAGTCCTCGTCGACGGAGACCTCGATCTTTACATCGCACACAAGCGGAAGATGAGGTATATTTATTGAAGTGTCTGAGGGGATTTGAGTAAATTCAGTAAAAACGAAATAGTTCAAATACCGAGTATGGCATCGAGCACAAGATATTTCAAGGTTGCTGCGCAAGCCGTGAGCAGTCTCTGGTCGCCTCGGGGGGTCAGGCGGATCTCCAAACGCTCGATATGACTGGTATATGGTGGATGCCTCGGATGCAGCAGGAAATCGCAGGGCCCTGGTAGAGGAGTGCTGAACATGATGGTTAAATCCCGTAGCCGTGGCACGGACGTCGAGCTATGGAGCTGGGTCGGTATCAGAGGATCCTCTTGCTTGAGCCGGACGTGAATAAACGAGACGACGGGGATCAACATGGCCGCCGAGATCAATGCCGACGGTACATTTCTCACTTCCGCCAGATGCAGTCGACCTAGCGATGGACTTGCAAGGAATTCGACCAGCGAGGTCATGGTCTCTGGGGGCAAAATCGACCGTGGCATGGATGACGCCGCCTCGTAAACAACCAGACGCTCCACATTTTGGGCCGAATGAAGCGCTAGATTCCACCCAGGGAGGTCGGTAAGGGCGACGGGGACTTGAATGGTCAAGTTGCGGACGTATGAGCCGAGGTGGGGGGCTCCAGTGAAGAGTGCGTGCGCCTCTGTGAAGTTTAAAGCCCCTCGCATGCGGGGTTTCCGAGGTTCGTGGCTGACAAGGTGTAGCGACCGAAATATCTTCCGTTGACACGGCAAAAGAAGAGGTTTTGCGGCTAGTGCACACGACGCGAGCGTCGAAGCATCATTAATCTCGTCGACGATTGCATCGAGCAGTTCTTGGGGAAAGGAAATCATGTAAAATTTTCGTGGCTGGCCGAGTGAAACAAGAGTGAGAACTCTTGCGGTGATTGATTTGTGATGGGCTCGAACCGTTCCAAGTTCGGACTCCAATTATATTCAACCCCATAAGTCGGCGGAACATAAGCAGGAATCGCAAATTATTATAACTCGCATTTGAAAATTTCCCTTAAAGACAAATCTCACCGAATCGTGTGCCCTGGCAAAAAATGTCGAGCCCTATGCGCAGATTCGGCAGCAAGACAACGCGGCCACTCTAAGAAACTGGCAGTATCTAGTAGACTATGGAAAAAAACAGGTTGCCCTCACTACGGCAACCCGAGCAACTGACAATACGCAGTGAAGCCGCGAGGCTGGTCAACTGCCCATCTCTCATATTCCGGGGACCTGCCGAAAGCGATCTCGGCAATGTGTATCTATCAACCGAGTTGGGTTCAGAACGACAAGATGGATGGTCTGCTCACCAATATGTCGGCGGTCAAGCCCTTTATCGGAGACGCCGTACTTCGAAAACGGTGCATGCGATACATAACATCGCCGAGGACGGGAACGATGGAGTCCGTGGTGCTCTGCACTTGGCGGTTATTTTCCAAGGTGGTACGGAGAAGAATAAATCCTACGTGGAGCTCCGTATCGTAAATCCAGTCCTCGGTGCCAGGAGACACGAGGGCTTCCTTCCGGGCGATGGCAGGGTCGAGGATCGCTTCGAGGGGATGGCTGAAGATATGCGCCACCTCGTCCTGGGAGGCTGTGAGAGTGGAAATAATGTCGGGGTTGGTCAGCAGAGCAACAACTGGTGTCACAACAAGTTTATGTAGCGAGATGAAGGGCTGTAAGGTTGCAAGGGTGTGGATATTCGGAGAGTTCAAAGGAAGCCCAACTTCCTCATTTGCTTCGCGAAACTACCCGAAGCTTCGTGAGGGGAGCACAATAATTTCAGTGAGAACCTACTGCAGTTTGCACCAGATCCGTGTCGGATTCGTCCGCCCTGCCCCCAGGTAACGCAGTCTGTCCAGCATGGGTCCGTAGGGCCTTCGAACGCGTCGTTAGGAGAACTCTAAGCTCCCCAACTTCCTCATACAGGAGTACGAGAACCGCCGCGAGCCTAGATCTTGGGAACGCCGAGCTAAGGAGAAACGATCAATTCTACGGACTCCGACGGAAAATATGACTGACGGACAGATTTGGCGGATTCCAGTTGTAAGATACCAGTCGCAATATCGTTGCCTTAGAAGTTTCAGATAACTCCGCCACTGCTGCAGCGGGAAGCTCCATGGCTCGTTTGAGGAGAAAACCTGAGAGCAAGCGGCAAGCGGAAAGTCCAAAATAGGAACGTTTTGCGGTGAGTGATGCGGGCCGGTTCTTCCCGTAATGCCTCCGTCCTCTTCGGACGATACAATTGGAACGTCGAGCTTGATTTAACGAGTTTTCAACTCCGTCCACAGAATCTCCAGAATCTATTCATTACATAAAAAATTAGACTAGTCCAAATCTGGTACGGTCAAAGTATGTAAATTACAATTTGATGTGCTTTAGTCACACCGACAAAAGTGAATGTTCAGCTCGTCTGAACATGTTGCCGAAAATGATGATTTAGGCTTCAAAAAAAACTGGCTGGAAAATGAACTTGAAAAGCACAAATTCAGCAAAGCTGAGTAAGTGACCCAAATGAAGAGATGCAGCAGTACTTTCTGCTGTGCTGAATGTACACATTTCAGCAACACATTTTGGATTGTTGAAAGTGAGGCCTAAATCAATGCATTTGGCAGAAAATTCAGCCGGACCGAAAGTAACAATTTGGGTGTTGGGGCTGTAGTGGAAAGAAGTGGTTTGGGCGACACTTTCAGCTGTGCCGAAAGAATGTGATTCAACGTGACCGAAACTGTAGCCAAAAACACTTGTTTCGGGTCCGGCCAAAATAGCAGCTGAAAGTTGTTGTTTTGGCAGGAGCCAAAAGTGCAGCTGAAAGTGACACTTTCGGGGCAGCCGAAAATAAGCGGCCGCTGGCGGCAGTTTGCAGCCGCCAACTGTGGCAGTGCATTGGCCGCTGAGCAGGAATGCAACATACTAATAATTATCCACTCTCTTAGCTGCCCCTACAATGAAATGAGTGTTTCAAACCCATATCTATGCACTCATACATCTCAAATCTCCCACTCAATGATAGGTGCCATACAATTATACTTTTTATAATATAATTATTAGTATGTTGCATTGCTGCTCAGCGGCCGCTGCACTGCCACAGTTGGCAGCTGCCAACTGCCGCCAGCAGCCACTTATTTTCGGCTGCCCCGAAAGTGTCACTTTCAGCTGCACTTTTGGCTCCTGCCAAAACAATAACTTTCGGCTGCTACTTCAGCTGGACCCGAAACAAGTGTTTTTGGCTACAGTTTCGGCCACGTCGAATCACATTCTTCGGCATAGCTGAAAGTGTCGCCCAAACCACTTCTTTCCACTACAGCTTCAGCAACACCCAAATTGTTACTTTCGATCAGGCTGAATTTTCTGCCGAATGCATTGATTTAGGCCTCACTTTCAACAATCCAAAATGTGGTGCTGAAATGTGTACATTCAGCACAGCAGAAAGTACTGCTGAATCTCTTCATTTGGGTCACTTAATCAGCTTTGCTGAATTTGTGCTTTTCAAGTTCATTTTCCAGCCAGTTTTTTTTGAAGCCTAAATCATCATTTTCGGCAACATGTTCAGACAAGCCGAACATTCACTTTTGTCGGTGTGAGTTAACGAGCGCAATAAGCGCAGGCCGAAGACCAGGGCCCACGACAAGGAGCACACGGAAGAGACCCGTCCCCGGGAGGTACCTCTCGACGACTGACATGCAAAGTCGGTGCAATTTAGTGCAATTTGCGACTGGCATCGAGCCTAGATATCAATGTGGCTCGTGAATCATCGGCCACCGTAGGTTTGGACGCTACGGGGGGACCACTGCCGAGTGCGCTCCCATTTGGTACCCGACAGAACTCAGAGGGTGCTCTTCGAGGGCCGCTCATTCGTCACCGAGAAGATGTAGAGAGGAAGGGGGACGGAAGACTGTCGGAGATGGCGAGGCCGAGCGTGGATTACATAGGACGAAGATGGATGGAACCTGAATAGGCAGTATGAGCAAGGTGAGAGTGCAGGAAGAACAGTAAACAAAACAAAATTGGGCTTTGAGCGAGAACGAGGATCCTAGGGTAATGAGGGACTATGAGCAAGCAGAAGTAGATGGATAAGCGACCACGCACCTGAAAGTCGCGTCTGAGTCGGCCTAGAGCATCGTGAATCAGCAGGGGCCTAAATAAACGAACTTGAAAGATCCTCACAACGAGACGATAATGGAAGTGGAGATGGTGACGGTCAAGAGCAAAGAGATGTTCCGGGTGTGAGGGGTAAGCGGTATTTCCCGAGTTTCCGGAATGTTTCGCTCACCAATCGTTGGTCAGTGGCCCACTTCCTCCTACGAGATCCCTGGGACTTCGAGGAATTCGTCGCAGGCTCAAGCCAGAAGCCTAGCGGAAGAACGCCTAGCAGCGGGTAGTCGATGGGCCAACGAGGGCAGTGAGTTTAGCTCGGAATTTGAGGTTCGATTCCATTGGACGCGCGATTCTGGACACATGAACGACGATGGAGAGCACAGGAGTCAGGACATGGTGATGGCGCATTTGGCAAGGTTTGGCACCAGAGACGCGATCACGTGCTACGCCTATACGCGTCGGTCTTTCTCGCAAGCTTCCGCGTTCTCAACCGCTTGGGGTACCGGGAAACAAGAGTTGAAAACACTTTATGTTCTGTCTTTTCCCTTTTTGTCGAGATGTATAACTAGGTACTCAAAGGAACGAAATCTAGGCTACTTACGGTGCAACATCTCAAATGAACGCGATAGTGCCGCTTTGGCGGATTTTTTCCCAATCCTTCTCTCCTCTGACTTGGCTCATCCAAACTGCCTGTTCGTCCTCCATGAGGACCGCACCACCTCCTCGCAGCGGAATAGGTTTCCCCGCCGAAGAAACCGGCAAGACCGACACCACACGCGCCTTTCTCTCACTTCCCGGTGCACACGCCCCGGAGAAATCGAGCTCGGATAATCGCGCAGAGAGCCAGTTGGTCTGAATCGAAAACTCCCCATCCGCGGGGCACGGGAAGATCATCTTCGAGGGATTCGCACAGCGCCAGTGCATGTCTGCGCGCATACCGGCGAGATCTGCGTTGTACGCCAAGATGGCGCGGCGTATGTGCAGGGAAAGCGTGCCCAGGGACTCGCGCCGGAAGGCGTTGACGGGAACCGGGGGGACGGGAATCCCAGAGACAGCGTTGTTGATGTATGGTGTCGCGAGAGTGGACTCGCTGGGGAAGACAGATTTGGCCCGGAGATTTACGGGAACGTGAATGTGAATCGGCGTGGTATCGTCGCTTGCTCGATAGCCGAAAACGGTCTAATAAAGAAGGGGTCTAAATCGAGAGAAAGGCAAGTACGACTTCACGGAACCTTGAACCACCAAGCCAGGAGGACGTCAGAGCTCCCCACCCACTCCGTGGACCCTTGAGATTTCAGATCTTCCATTATTTGGCGCTTGGAGTCATCCAAAAAGCCCTTGGGCACGCGGACGAGGTAGGGTGTTTCCTTGGGGTCCCAGAAGAGACGCAACACAAAGCGTACGATAAATAAGAGCTGGGCAATCAACCCAAGATCGAACCAGCCGCGTTGGTGCGTTACGGCAGTTGGACCCGTAAAAGATTCAAACGGCATTGCGTCCCAATCCATGCCCGGGATTGTGTCGATCTCGTCTCCATTGATCAGACGCGTCCACGCGTGGAGCAAAGTCCCCGTCCCGAGCGCGTCGAAGGCGATATGTGAGGCAGTGATGCCTAGGAACGTTATATCATCAAAAACAGAGACATGGACATGGAGAAGTGGCGTGTTGGGCACTAAGAACGCGTCGAGAGACGCGGGACACGTTTTGCTTCTGAAATACACGGACATATCCGGCATCGGCGAGACAGATGGCTGTGAACCTGAGATATGTGTGGGAATTTCCGGACGGGCAGCAGACTGGTACGGTTCAGGATAGTCCGCCGCAGTAAATACAACGGGCGGTGTGTCTGGACGGAACGTTTTCGGCACCTGGAACTCGTACACCTAGAAGGGTTCAATAACCATTCCTCGAAGGCGGGATCAAGTCAGTTGAACGCACTCCATTTCTGCGAGCAATCCTAGCCCCCGCTCTTGGGAATTTGCGCTCCACTAGCGTCGAAATAGTCTCTTCTAGTTTTTTGGACTCCAGTCGGGTATTGATGATAAGGCCGGTGGTAAGTATTAAGTCCAGCGCTACAAGATCGAAGCCAGTACAAGGAACGGTGCGCATGCTTTCCGGCGGGGGAGTCCGCGCGGAAAACATGGAGAAAAAACGAGAGATCCAGGACATGACGGTCGGAGACAAGACGTCAGATCCTCTTGATGAACATTTTGATGCAACATCATTGTCAGGGCACTCCTGAGTTTCCGCCTCAAACGTAAGCACCGAATAAGGCAATTTGATGGCGGCAGAAACGGCGACGATTGAAAGTCCGCCAAGAACTCGGCCAGGCTGCCGCAGATTATTTGTGCACACAAACAGCGCGCTCTCTCCTCCCGCCCACCACCAGCATGGATCAACGCGACCCCCGCCATCCCAATGCCGCCCGCCACAACATCAATGACCATGTCTTCAATCGCACGAATGAGAAGCTCTTCGAATAACCGATCAGGCCGAATTTGACGCGGTGTGGAAGGAGATTCAAAGTATTGCACCGGCGGACTTTGTCGCATACCTCAACAAGCACTGGATGTCGGAGAAGGTTATCAAGATGTGGTCTGGTGTTTATCGAATGCCCCGAACATTTTTCGATGACTGGGACACTAACATGTTGATTGAGGCGTGCGTTGTGCGTCATGTTTATTCAGTTCCTTGCTAACTTTTCTACTGCCAGTTGGCACAGCGTGCTCAAAGGGAAGTTTTCCACGGCAAACAGAACCATCGTCTGGATCACCTTCTCTACAAGTGCGTAAGCGTCAGGAGATACTCAAGCGCAGCAAGGCCTACACTGTCGCAGATATCGAGCATATCGACGAGGAACAGTATACAATTCACGTAGATCTTGATGCATATACGTGTTACATGCCGCAACTATCCTCTCATCTCCTACTGCAAGCACATCTGTGCGATACAGTCCCTCTTTCCCGAACCAGGAGAGCCACCAAATTGCACACGTCCCGGCCCCAACGTTCCTCCTCTGCAACCCGAGCAGCAGCCTGCATTGCTCCCGCAGCCCAAGCCCAAGCCCAAGCCCAAGCCCAAGCCCAAGCCCAAGCCCAATTGCATCTTGACCGAAGTGGCGGAAAAACTGGAGCTACTTTCGGCCCGCCTGAGAAGACCTCGCAAGACTGACTCCACGCTCCCTGAACTGGCGGATCTGGATGCCGCACTCGACGCCATGCTCCTCCGCACAGATCACGGCAATGTGCTCCCATCAGCGCAACGCCTCGCCCCCGTTGTCAAGGACCGGACCGCTAGGAAGGCCATGATGCCCGGTGTCAAGACTCGTCGAGTTCCACCCGTCGTGCGGGGCTGGAGCGACCAGTGGAAGCAAGGCAAAGAAGAAAACAGTGTCGAAGGCGCCGAAGGAGCCCGAAGTGTGAGTATCTGTCTTTTCCACTTCATTTTTCACGCTGATGTGTGGCTCTTTTTCAGACCGAAATCATCTTCAAGGGGTTCAGATCCTCGCCCAGCCCTTATCCTCTACATCCCATGCCGTACCCGCTTCCTTTCCCATATCTTCCTTCCCCTTCCTTCCCACGTCCAAATGCATTGATTCCCCAGCATCCTTTCCCAGCATATCCTCCGTATCCTTATACCCCCATAATAGCACCTACGTACCCTCCGTATCATGTCTAGCTCGCCGTGGCGACTAATGATTCAATAATATTGACTCGACGTGTCTTTCGTACGCGGCCCTGATGGGGGTCGCCGTGAAATATTTTTGAAAGATGACAGAGGTAGTTGATATACTCTACTGAAACAATTGCCCGAGCTTCCATGAAACAGGAATGTACTTTCAAGGACTTAGCAGAAATGAGGGCGTCCGTGGCGACGAAATCACCATTCCGTGGGACTTGCCGTACCTCGCCGAAAGATTTGCCGAAAATGCTGCCGCCATCAAATTACCCGATCGGGTGCTTACGTTTGAGGCGGAAAGTGAAAGAGTCTGGCAGGGTTGTTCAACCGGAAACATCCGTGACTCGATCAGCTGCGCCAGTATAATATTAATATTTATCCTCGTTGCTCTACATACATGAAGATGGTGCCGTGGGCAGGGCAGGCTGGGCCAAGAGGTAAGCGATCTCTGGATCGCACACACAGATCAACACACGTGACAAAGCCCCCCCTTCCAAATCGGGAAGGGCCCGTTTCCGACTGAACACCCCAGCGAGCTCCGGCGCGATTATGTAAAGGGCCTTCTAGGGCCATTCTTCGCATCAGTATAATACACCTAAGAGGTGTTGACAGCGGCGAAGGAAGAAGCACCCTATTTACATAAGGGTGCTTGCGCTGCCGCCACTCGACGTTGCTGCCTCCGCCTTGGAGGCGCGACGTCACCTCCGTCCACTCAAGACTCAATTTTTGGTATCCTCAAATATTCCGCCCATTTGATTTACACATGCACTATAGAAGACTGTGCTGTCCGTTGTCTCAATGAAGTGACATGTTACATGCATGCAAAATGTGTGTAATCATGTATATATAGTCTGCAGCCTATGACAGGATTAACCTGTCATAGTGGCCTTTTGGCTCAGTTGGTAACAGTGTTAGCTTGCAGGCACGTTACATAACATGACATCACCTCCGGCACCCATTTTTCCTGTCCTCAATTTTCCATCCAATCCATTCTTCCGCCATCAATGTTCCATCCATTCAATTTCCCAATTTTCTGCACTTGAGTTCCATCTTCCGCCATCTCGAGGCAGCGACGTCACTGCCGTCTCCCAAATCTCCACTGTCCATTTTCAATCAACTGATTTACTACACTCACCTGTCCATCCATCTACCTTTTTGCCGCCCTCATATTTCGTCGTCCACTGTCTCGAGGGAGCGACGTCACCGCCGTCACTGCCATCTCCACATTTTCTGCCCTCCATTTCCAATTTACTTTTTACTACCCTCACCTGTCCGTCGATCTATCTTTTTGCTGCCCTCAAATTTCGTCCTCTGCCGTCTCGAGGAGGCGACATCACTGCCGCAGTGGCAGGTGCAACAGTGGTAGGCGTGACCAAGCAGCAGTGCAACAGGGGCAAGCACCAGCAGCGTGGCGGTGGTAGGGACGGCAGTGTGGTCGCAGTGAGTGTGACCAAGCAACTGCAGTAGCGGCATCTGTGACCACACAAAATAGTGGTGTGGCATGGCGGTGACGAGTCCTATGCTGGGTCTGGGTACAAATAAAACCAGGGGGTTTCTGGGTCTGGTCAGGCAGGTTGACGTTGGGTTCGGATGCGGGTTGTGATGCCTTCAACCCGCACAATGCTGCGAGTCCCTGCGACTCGACCCACAGGTATTTTGGGTTAAAGCACCACAGGTGGCGAGAGACCACAGCAAAATTTGACAGTCTTGGAAGCTCACAGAGGTTGAATACAAGAGTGTTCATGAATGGGCCACAACACAAAGTTGTATAGTATATTGGCAGCAACTCATTTTCATCCAGCTGTGATGCCAATGCCACTATTTTCAAGGAAATAGCAACATTGGACACCATCGATTGGACCCATGATGTTGGACCCACTCGTTGAAGACTTTGAAGAAAAAAAGAAGAAAAAACCTTTTGTCTTGATGACGGAGGTCGATTAGCGCGGCCGCCGGCGGGTGCGACAGAGGTGGTGGAGGTGACTTTTGAGCCTGGAAATGGAGTTGAATGGGCAGTGAATGCACAGAAAATTCACAGACATTTGGAGGAAGTATCTGATTTATTGCATTGACGATAATGAAGTAGAACGTGAATAGGACGATGGAGGTGGCAGAGGGAGGGAACGAGCCGCCGTCACTTACCTCACTCCGATCAACCAATCAGAAGATGAATAACAATGAACATTCTGGAGTTTTTTTTTTGTGGGGGCATTTCATCACAAACTATTGGGTTTAAAGTTGAATTGGGGGTCTAATACCATGCTCCCTGATCACTGTATATTTTTTAGATTTTGTCCGTATGTCTGAAATCGTGTGCACGATTTCGACCAAAAAGTGCTCCACTTCTCATTACTGTAACCAGTTCAAATACAATGTTTTGCTTGAACCACCAGAGAAAAAATCCTCAAGTAATACAATATGCATTTGAATGACTGTACTACTGTAGAACCCTCTCAGAAGCTCCTCATCCCTCTCTTCAGGCAGTTGGAGGACAGTTGTTCACTTTCACAGTCTCAAATTTTATTCTAGCGGCGTAAAAGCTCGTGTGGTCCCAGCCATCCTATGGACCCGGGATCTAAACAGTTATCAATGTCAACTACAGTATCCCAAAACACTTTATGAGGCTCCAGGAAGTCGCATGGAAGTGAATTGAATTGAATTTCCAAGGTCATTGTATCTAGCCCTAATGGCTACACAGCAGTACTTTAGTAAACTAGAGTGGGTGAGGTCCTCGAGTGCACGCGAGAACGTGCTGAGCATGACGTAGAAGGCACACAGGGTCGCGGGGGGAGGGGGGAGCGGCGGGGAGTAGATTGACTTCGGGGGCACGCGGCGTGGAGGCGGCGGCCGGTGCCGACACAGTGGAAGGGGAAGGGCATGGCCGTGAGGAGGGCGAAGGTGGCGGGGCGAAGGTGGCGGCACGTGGAGGGGGCGCCGCAGATGTGCAGCACAGCGGCACATGATTGACCAGGCAGTGCAGGATCTTAAATGAAGGACAAAGATTTGTTTAATAAAAAAATAAAGGAGAGGTAAAAAAACACGGACGTGTACACACCGAGATCAAGGTCCGCGCATGTGATGGTGCCATTCAGGCATGCTGTCGACGTCCCAGACCTGCCTGTAGAACATCCGGCTGCGAGCGCGCACAGGTCACACACGGTGTCGCCCATCTCTGCATTCAACACACCGGTTACAAACAGAAGCCTGTCTGTGCACAGCTAGGCAATTGCACCGTGCAGCCCCACCCCCTCCCGCAGCGCCGCATAATGCGTGCACGCGATCGTCGCGCCGTACTAGGGGCGCTGCGGTATGTCCGTGTGGAACACGGCAAGGTACGGGGGCGGGGGCGAGGTGTAGGGGTGCGGGCGCAGCGTGCCACCACAGGAGCACGAGGGTAAAGTAAGGTGGGGCCATCGGCCCAGCGGACGCAGGTGAGCGCGGCTGTCGAGGGATTGCACAGACGTAAAGGCGGGGCGCAGGGGCGTGGGCGAGGTAGGGGGCTGAGCGAGGTACGGGGGGCAGCGTGCCGCGCGGCAACAGGAGTGCGAGGGAGCTAGAGCGTGCGGCCCTTGGCCTATCGTACGCACAGGCCGTCGGCGGCGAGCGCGAGCAGGGATGTCCAGGCGGGCCCGTAATAGACGTGGCGGCAGAGGCGACAGAGGTGGCGGAAGGCACCGTAATGCGCTGGCAGAAGGAGGCAAAGTGGCAAGGTAGAAACAAACTTGAAGAAACAAAGCGCCGAGACACACCGTGCAGAGTAGCAAGACCCAGAGAGGAGCGGTGGTGGTGGTACAGCACCTATATAGCCCAAGTAACCCTCCTAGTTAGAGGGGGAGATACCCCGGGTCTCCCCTTCTAACTAGGGGTCGTTTTTTTTATTTAGGCTGTATCCAATAATTATCGAATAATTAGGCCCTAGTTAGGCTCAGGACACTGCGTACAGGCGCTAGCAAAGGGCGGGGTCGCGCTCGCTGCCATCAAGGCCATCAAAGATGGGCGGCGACGTCGCGGAGCGCCCTTCCCGACCAATGCCATCACTCCCATCAAATGTCCCGCCGCCCCCGCCCATGTCGCGCGTTCCGGCCGCAAAAAAAGAGTTAAGATAGCGAAAAAATTAGGGCATACTCTATGTAACAATACAAACCACTATGGATGCAGTAATGTGGAAAAAATACAATGTCCATCAACAAATAAGTGACCTACGAGTCCTGAGTGTCCTCCGCCTCGGCACTGATGTCGCTGGAGAGGCGCACGATGTTGATGAAGCCAGCGGTGAGGCGGGCGACCTCTTCGTCATCGTCGCTTGCAGCGTCCTCGTCCTGCTCGTACTCCGCCTCACTAGCAGGTGCCTGCTCAACGGGAGAACGAGGCCGCATCGCCGCATCCCTTTCGACGTCGACGTGCCGCTCCCTAGAGACGCTGACACCTGGCACGAGGTCACCTGTAAAGCCACCTGCTTTGCTCAGCCTCACGAACCGCGACATGTGGAGCGAGGTAAAGCGCCCTCGCTCCATTCGCACCAGGCGCACTTGATGCATCATCCCTTCGTCTCCCTCCTCTCGCAGGCGGTCCTCCTGGCGGATGAGGAAGTTGTCTTCGTCGCGCATGTATGTGACGAACCGGTGGATCTCGACGTTGAGTCGCTCGATCTCTTCATCGGCGCGCAACAACTTGAAGTGTTGATCCATCGCGGCGCGCCCAGCAGGTAGGGCCCAAGGCTCCTGACGAATATCCTCGCGCGCATCGCGGAGGAGGTCAAAGTCCGCCAGGAAGGCACATTCCACCACCTGCTCCCAGTCAAGCGTCGGCCGCGGGGGCTCCATCGCCTCGGCGGCCTGGTTGTACTTCGCAATTGCGCCTTTGATGGCCTTCGAGCGTGCCTGTAGAGCCTTTGCGATGTGCTTCCTCAGCCTGTAGCCTGAGCACAATGGTGAGCTCTCGTTGGCAATGCATGTAGCAAGAACGTACCTGTCCCGGACATATGACATTTGGCCAGCTCGAACATCCGCGAGACCACAAGTCCTTCGAGGTGATCGATCGCACGTCGGTAGCGGCGCTTCTCGACCCTGGCTGCAGCGCCATCCCACTTGTCTTCACCCGGGCTCCAGCGAGTCTCAATGCCCATGCGTACCTCGAGGTCGTGCACCACAGCGAGCGCCTTGGCATGGAGCTCAAGAGCATGTCGGCGCTGCGTCTCGAGCCGCCGCGTGGCCTTGGCTGCGTCCGCATAGCCGGCCTCTGCCTCAGCTGGGATGAAGGGGAGGGCTACACCGCAGACGGCCGTGACGTGCTCCCTAGAGGGAGATCAGACCAGGATTGCTAGGTAAAGATGAAGAAGAGACTCACTGAGTGTCTCGGAGGTTTACCAGCTTCTGGTAATACTCCATTTCCATTGTCTCCTCCAACGGCTCCCTCGAGAGCGTCCGAAGGTAAGTCTTCTCGCTCTCCAGCCACGTCTCAAAGACCTCGCGCGACTCAACACCCAGATCGCGCATTGCTTCGCGAAGGGCCCCGTATGTAGCCTTGATTTCCAGAGCGCGCCGGTACTTGCTGCACATCACGAGGGCTACCGGGGGAGCACCATTAGCAAAGCAAGGGAGAAATGAGATGAAAGGGCATACAGAGGCTTTGGTAGGTGTCGAAGGCATCCGTATGCTTCATGTATGCCGTGATTGCTTGCTGTCGGTGAAATCTGGAGGCGTGGCGGGTGTTCGCAGCGAGCCCATTGGACTTGGAGAAATATGCCTCACAACCCTCGAGGCTCTCCAGCCCCACGCCTTTCACGTAGGTCGTGAGGTTCTTCAGCTGGCAGCGGCGGCCATGGCCATGGCCGTGAAAAGCACCAACGAGGGACTTGAAGTTGTTGTCGAGCGCGAGCTTGCTGAGCAGCGGGTGCGAGTTCACCATTTTGCCGAACTTGCATCCGATATCGTACGCGCCAGCCACCTCGCCGAGTACCCGGAGGAGGTGCGCTGTGACTGAAAAGCCGTATTTTGCTCTAAAAAAAAAAAACTCATCAGCCAAGGCCAGCGAGGGCGGCAGAGAAAAAAAAAAGGCTGACAATTCGCCGCTCTTTACCATGTCGACGACCACAAGGACGAAGCCGTGCCTGCAGAGCGCAGGGAAGATCCCTGTCTCGTCATACATCCCCCACGCACGAGCGGTTACGTCCTCCTTCATGTTCTGCCACCGCTCGGCGCAGCCGTCCTGGTCGTTGTCGTTCTCCACGCCAGGCACGAACCCCTTCATCAGCTCCTCCAGTCCCTCTTTTGCCCACTTGTTGACCTCCTCCCGTGGCAAGTAGTAGTCGCCTGGCACGACACGGTCATCACCGAGCTCCTTTGAGGCGCCAGGGACAGTTGTCCCATCCTCGTGCACCTGCTCCTTCTCACGGATCTCGTGTCGCGAGAGTGAGTTGTTCCCGTCCATGGTGTACATGAACGGGATGTAGAGATGTGGCTCGCCCTCAAGCTTGTACAAGCATGCCGGGCACGCGTTTTTGAGGCGCCAGTTCGGCGCGTCCCGCCCAAGAGCGACCTGCACGCGCTTGTCGATAACCGCGCGGACTGCAAGATACACATCGAACGCCACGGAGAATTGGGATGCGAGCCATGGCCGTGGGGCGACGCCGTGGAGATCGCAGAGGGCGCGGACAAATGGCTGGATGCCTAGTCTAGGGCAGCGGAGGTTGGTGATGCGGTAAACCTCCAGTGCACGGAGGGTGATGACTACGGTGGGGAACCAAGGGGCAACAGGCATCCACCCTTGGCGTACACACCCTGAGGAAACGTAGCGATCGCCCGCGATGAGAGCGAGGTTGTCGTGGTATGCAGCTAAAAACGAGATAAGGACTTGGTCGAACCCAATAAGAAAAAGGCTGCGTACAGAACACATCCACCACGAGAACCTCGCGCGTTTCTTGAACAACAGCGTCCGCTGAGAGCTCGTATGATGACCCGAGCCCGCCTTCAGCCGTAGCGGCGCTCCAGCTGACGTATGCGTCGGCCATGGTTTCTATCTGCTTGGAGAAGGCGTCCACTCATTTTTGTGTCCGGTTTCTGCGGGTGCGAGGGTCGTAGTGGCGGCCAAATGATGCGCTGCATAAAGGAATGCAGCATTGAAAAACTGCGGCCAAGAAAAAAAAAAGCAAGGCACTCACCGATGGCTTTCCATCAGCCGCTCGTACAGTGATTCGTCCGAACGTGCCAAGTCCTCCCGGGTAAAATCCTCGCCAGCATGACTGAGGTATGCGGGGGCGCGGCCGCGGAGAACATCCTCCTCGTACCCACCGCCACCACCGCCGCCATAATCCTCGTCAGAGTCGGCCATGTCTCGCAGGCGATCCTGTGCAAGACGTTGCTCTCTGGTCATGCCTGAAAAAAAGGGAAAAGAGGTTAGTAAATGGGGAGCAAGCATTAAACAGCCAGAAAAATTTACTTTGAAGCCGCTCCTCTTCTTTGCGCGCCTCTTCTGCCTCAAGCGCCCGCATTTGCGTTGCAGTGAGGGTTTTGCGCCGTTTAACTGGGCGACCGGCCTCGTTCCTTTCAGAGTTGCCTAGGTGCATAGTTGAGGAGGAGGATGTAGCCGCAAAGCGGTTACGTGTTCGGCTTGCCATGGCGGAAACCCAGCGCAGAGTCGGCGCGAACGCGAATGATGAGAGAACACACGAGAACACGTGAAGTCACGTGATAAGTCACTTGTGTGACTTCACGCATCTTGAATCTCACCACCCACAATCGCCCACAACTCGCCCGGTGAGTTGTTTCTGTTCTTTGTGCTGGCATTCCTCGGCTGTGATTGCTCTTGCTCGCCCTTACCTGGGTGGGTGGAGTCATATTCCAGCTGAAAAATATGCCAGCACACAACAATTGCCACTCACCTTTCTGACGTGTCCATCCGTAGTTTCTCGCGTTGACATCCTTTTTTTTGCCTCAACCTGTGAGTACTCTCTCGCCCATCGACATTTTCGCCGGCTTCTCTCCTTGCTCGCCCTTACCTGGGTGGGTGGAGAGTAGTTAGCTGCGAAATGGAGCTTGGGGAACATATTGTGCCACTGGCATTACTGACGCGTTTCTGGCAGAGTTTTCGAGTTTTTGGTGTCCCAATGCATAACCTCTGGACGTCCTACTCACGTAAGGTACGTGTTTTATGCCATGGCAGCTCCTTGACCACTCACAACCCCACAGACGCGGAGCGGCACTGTTTTTGCGGCGTGGATGCCTGAGGTCAATGCTCTCCGGGCTGAAGATTTCCAATTCGGTCCTCTTGTGTCCCGCGCCGTTGCTGCGGAGTCAGACAACCAAGAAGACCAGGAGTCGGACGACGACATGGACGACATCGACGTGGAATGGCCGCCCAACCCCGACAACTTCATCGACGAGGAGTGGCCCCCGCGAGACCCTTTGAACGAAATCGACGACCCCCCGCCTCCTCCTCCGCCTCGGAAACGCCGCCCCTCTCCCTCATTTGACGATCTTCTGGCGACAGGCAAACCACAGACCGGCAACCACCGACGTCGCGCAGCCAAACGCGCGAAGGGAATCCAACACGAAGGCTACAAGCCTCGCGAATCCACTATTCGCGACCACGTTCTTCCGGCCGAACCGGTCGCTTCCCCTGCATTCGATGCTGCCACCCTTCCCGCCGCACAGGGTGCATACGCTGCAAAGGTTGAGAGCAAGCAAGAAAAATATGGGAGCAAAAAGCGCCGCACCCTTGCAGAGATGATTGCATTGGGGTTTCAGGTCATCCATTGGAACGGCATGTAAGTATGGCCCTGCTTCCATCCATTGCCAGGTTCCTGATGCCTCTCCAGCGATGCCCGTCCCCTCGTAGACAGCACCGGCCGCATTTTTGCGGTGCTGGCTGGCCAACCGACCAAGGAAGGGTATCCTGAGGCGGTTATCCGTGCGTACGACTTCATCAAGACCCAGGGAACCGCTAGCCACTTCCCTGCCGCCATGTGTCGCCACCGACGGGGGCTCTTTGCCGCCATCAACATTGGCTTGGTTTATGGCAAAGGTCAGACCGCTCCAACCTGGCTGGACAACAAACAGCACACGTCCTTGGTGGAAAGCCTCCTTTCGAATAAGAACATCACTCGGATGGCTAATTTCGCTAGCTGTACGTGTTCCTCTTGATACGGCCTCTTCCCTCTGATTCCTTCCCCAGTTGCCTTTAGTCTTTGGGCTCCACGACTCCATTGCTACTACGTCGACTACAACTCGCGACTCAGTCCCCACCTCAGACGCCCCTTCCCAAAATCGGTGTTTGCAAGCGTGGCTTTCAACTTCGGCAGCAACGTGTGGACCTTCAAGCACCGCGACGTGTGCAACCTTCCTTACGGTTGGTGCGCAGTGCAGTCGCTCGGCCGATTCGATGCAACGAAAGGAGGGCACCTCATCTTTTGGGACCTGAAAATGGTCGTTGAATTTCCCGCGGGCGCCCTGATCCTCCTCCCCTCTGCCACCATCGCGCACTCCAACATCCCGGTGCAGGACGGCGAGGAACGCATGTCCTTCACCCAATTCACTGCCGGCGGCCTTTTTCGCTACATCGACAACGGCTTCCGCACACAGGACAAGCTAGCTGCGGAGGATCCAGAGGAATTCGCACGTTTGATGAAGCTGCGGGAATCGCGGTGGCAGGATGGTTTGGCTTTATTCAGTACCTTAGATGAGCTCCTACCTGATGATTAGATTACTTTTACTACAATTTGCACGAGACTTGAGCGACTTGGAGAAAAAAAAGCGGACTTGCATCTCGAGTAGCTTGAATTATGATCGCGAACTGATTAAATTCGGGAACTGATTTCTGAGCCTTGTTCATGCACTTCTGCTGCAGTGTTCGGGCCCAAAATTTGGGAGGGGTATTTATACCATATTCAATGCAGTTTGACAACTTTTCGTTTTTTTGGTGGTGGAATATTTTAATTGAAATTCTTTCCCTTGGCCGCCTGCCCTGATAATTTATTTACGGATTCTATCAAGTGGTCTCTGCCCCCAGAAAAAAAATTGGGACATTCAACAGGCTGGATGAAGAGGTATGAATTAATTGGTTTTGAATTAAGTTCGGGAACTGATATCGCAATGTCAATCCATTCGCAAACTTTGATCTTGATCGCCCTTCCCTCCTCTTACCACCAGCTTCCTCTCCGCTTCCTCTCTCAAATGCCGCGGGGTCGGCCGCGACTCGATCCTGAAATCAAGGAACAAAGTCTCCAAGAGTCCCGCAAACGCTATGAAGAGAGGTATGAGTACCATTGCCTCACTTTGCTGACGGACACTCACCAGCAAATTTAAACCTCTCAGGAATAGAGAAAAGCGTCGTGAGGAAGCCAAACTCCGGATGCAGCGGTGCGACCCACCTTCGCGTCCTGCACCCGGTCATAATCTAATTGTAATTGGCTTACCAGCAAACGGGCGGCAATTGCAGCGTCAGACTGGCGCACAAAGCGTGAGTACCACGATAATGCTGCAGCAAACTCTGCACGTTACCGCGATAGGTGCGTCTCCTACAAACATCTACAGACCTGTGTCTCATTTCTTCCTCCTTATTTTTCAGGAAGTTCGCACAGGAACGTGAGGAACGGAGCGTTGCCAACGCAGTGAAAAAGCGGGCAAGGTGCGCATTTAATAAGCGGTATATATTTTATCTTTCTCTTTTCAATGCACATGGACAGGAAATGTGAAGAGCAGGACCTACGGCGCAAGCACAAGCCCACAGCTAAACCACTGCCGATTCCCAGAGCTAAACTCCCATTACTGCCCGCCAAGCTGCCCCATCGACATCCGCCTTCCAGTCCAATCACACCCACCCCTGCGCCTCGCCGTAAAGGGCGCCTTGCTGCGGAGGACCTCAACAACAGCGCCGTAGAGGAAGAACCAGACGAGGGCCGTGCTCACCACCCCATTGAGGCGCCAATGTGGCCAATGCGCGCGCCCCAGCCCAAGCGGTGCCCCTACTGTTTCGAGGAGTACTGTATTGGGTGCGCCTGCATGTGTGAGGCATCTCCAGACTGGATCGAGCATGGGGGACACTTCTTCCCAACGTGCAAGTACTGCAAGGCGGAGGATTGCTCTGGATGCGCGTGCATGTGTCCTCAAAGTATGGTTTGGTCAGAGCACGGTGGGCATGTTCGCAAAAAAAAACAACGTATTTTTACTTCGCCTTAAATACCATTCAAACCTAACTTGAATATATTTGTTTTGCCTGAATGTTGGAACAGCGTGAATATTTGAAGAGGCATAAGGGCTGGCCGCTCTGAGTACTCTGCATCATCACGCGAGATGATGTGATCGCTCGTTGCTCTCCACCTCCATGTCTTTTCTTTGCACCCCCATCTATGCCCCCGACCCCGGTCATGAAGACAGGATGGGGCATCTTGGGCCATTTTACGCAGTATTTTGCAAGGAATGGCGAGGTTGTGTGACCTCCAAGTACGTTTCTTTTCTTCTCTTTTTACCTTGCCCAACGCCATTTAGGGATTCTCGAGATCAGATGCTTTTGCGATACCCACACGCCTCTACTTGGGAGGCCCCGAGTTGGTCGAAATTCCACCGCAAGTGGGTACACGAATGTACCGAGTACCATGACCATGAGGGCGAATATACTCCATCAGGCCCATTCGTCCCACTCACGCCTGAATCCAGCCCTCCCTCCTCTCCTTCCACGCTATCAGCCTCAACGCTTTCGCATGCTCCCTCGCCTCCGTGCTCTCGTCCCGTACCCCCAGCGAAAGCACTCAGTCTGCGAGAACAGCAGATCCAGCGCAATGCAGAGCACTACAAGTTTCTCGCCGCTGAGGATGCACGGATCGCTGCAGTGGACCAGAAGCTCAGCAAAGAGGAGCTCACCTACCTTGCGAGCTCAAGGCCTCCCCCGGTCCCCATTAGCCCAGAGCGCATGCGCCAGCAGTTCGCACGCATCTTGGGTGGGCGTGGTGCCCCACCATCCATTTTGAGGAGCAAGTCTCCCGAGTCCAGTATGCTCTCACCCGAGGAGGCGCGCATTGCACAGACCACATTTTATCAAGATGCTGCGCATCAACGCCCTTGCCAGGTCCCTCGCCCTGAGGTGCCAATCAACAACAGCCACGGGGAGGGCGTGGAATCTCACTGGGGCGACGCACCAGTAATGTATGCCGTGAGTGGGAAGAATTGTGTCTTCCAAGATAGGTAAGTTGCTCCAATGATCTTGTTGCCCCGTTTTTTTTTCTCATTTACCCTGCTTGCAGGGGTCGCGCTATGGCCGCTTTCAAGGGAACCCCAGGCGCTGACCTCGTCTTCACCCGCAACGAGGATGAGTTATTTAGGTTCCTCGCTGAGAATGTCGAGGGCAAAATGACAATTTAACTCCAGTAACTGTTCACATGAGTTCTCTTCACTTGCGATATTCCTTCAATATATATATACTTGGTTCTCTGGAATACTTTGTGAAGATTCAAATTGAGGGAAGAGAAAAAGAAAACAACTCCTTTCAATTTGTGTAAATTGTGGCGAGAATGGAGATGAGAATTAGGAAGTAAAAAAAGGCTAAAAAAAAACCTAGCCATTGGGTTGAACAAAAGACCCAATGGTTCAGGGGTTGGGATGCTGAGTTGCAGAGATACCACTATCTCTGCAATCCAGAGGCCCCAACCGCTGAACCATTGGGTCGCGATGAACCGTCAAAATGTTAAAATAGGAGGTGGACTTGACAGGCTTCTGACAGGTTCTGTCAAAAAAGTCACGGCACATTTGTTTATAGCTCAAGAGTGGGAATCCGCCTCTCTACCCCCGCTCTCCCACCGACACGCCGCTGTCAACGATGCCGAAAGAGAAGGCTTCGTTGTCTACCCACGCTGCACGTAATCCCGCGAAAGCTGTGCAACAGCCACGGAAACGTGCCAACCAATCATCCGCGACCAAGGCCACCAAGGCACTCGCAGCCGCGCAGCGCGCTCAGGCGAAAGATGCGCTCTTTGCCGATATCGACGACCACTACCTTGAGAAGCGCCAGCTAATCAAGGACCTCGCAAAAAAGCACAACAAGAAGGAAAATTACATCAAAAAGCTGCTCAACAACGACGTTCACACCAAAACCAAACGCGGCGCAAACCTTTGGAACGCCGTTGTCCACGACTTCTCAATAAAGGCCAAGGAAGGTAAGGTTTTCAAACTCTGTCATCTAGATATCCTCACTCACGGACTTCGTTGCTTTAGCGGGAGATGAGAGTGCGCTCGAGGTGGTCCGCGATGGTCTTTCAAAGGAGGAGTATCAAACAATCAAGGCCAACATGTCTGAGGACGAGAAGAAACGCCTTCTCAAGCAGCTTGCCTCCAAACGCAAGGTCGAGTTCAAAGGCATTCGCGCGACCAACAAGTCCCTGGCCATGGATGCCATGCAGACTGCGAACAGCATTAACGATCAGGTGTGTAGATACTGGCCTCGTTTGACCTGTTACTGAGGTGGTTTTCAGTTAATTGACCTGTTCGAACGCACGGGCGTTCGCGCGTTTGCAATGTTCACTCGCAGCCACGCAGAGGACTCTGCAGTCCCAAATATTGTCGATTCCGACAACGCTCGCGAGTTTTTTAAGCAGGCTTTTGGGAAGTCCTTTTCCGAGTTCCTGCTCAAGTTCGAGCAATGGTCTTGTACGCTGGACAGAGGTGTGCCTTTTTTTCGTCCTTTTTGCTCCCCGGAAATTGAGGTCCCATTCAGATGATGACAGAGCAAACGATATCCAAAGTGTTCGCAAGCAAATCGTCCTACTAATTCTCGACGGCTTGCGTGCGTTCTAAGCCGCTATGCAAGGATTTGACTAATGAAAGTTTTGTGGCAGGAAAAATCAAAAACAACAAGAAAGTTGCCATGGAATACGTGAATTACCGAGCCAACATCGTCCACAAACTAGGCGTGGAGCTCGCAGGCTGGCCCTCCAAGATCACCTTCGCAAGTCCCATCAAGCTGAGTGCAGACGAGGCTCGCCAAATCCGAGACAGCTTGAGGAGCGGCGCCATCCACTGGGTGGTGCTGACGCCGTCGCAGCGTGAGGAAGTCGCGAAGGAGATCAGCGAGGGGCCAGTCAGGAAGCGGAAGCCGCGGAATGATCAAGGAAGGCCGCGTGGACCGCGTGAAGGAAACAGCGACACCGAGGCCAGCGACTCGGAGGAGGACGACTCGGAGGATGACGGAGATGCTGACGAGGAGGAGGAGGAGGAGGAGGAGGAGGAGCGACCGACGCCTCGCCAGCGCAAGTCACCTGCCACCTCTACGAGCCGTAACAAGGCCTCCAATCTCACCACCTCTTCCGGCAGCAACTCAGGCCGCCCCACGCCCATTTCCAGCGTTTCGGACACCACCGCACCAGCTGCACGCGAGCCCAACGCAAACGCTCTGCAGGCAAGGATGAGGAACCCTGCGGCCGTGAGCACGGCACCTACGTCTGCCATCTCCAACGCCGGGCCGGCCATGAGCGCCGTGCAGGGGCCAGCAAGCAGCAACCCTGCATCTGCGGCATGCACATCCACCATCCCCAACCTCGGCGCACAGGCAGTGGACCTGGCAAGTCTGCCGGCTCCGTACGCTCTCAACCTGCCCAGTGCGAATGGCACCCAGCAGGATCCCACTGTCAACGCCGAAATCATGGCAGACGCCTACGACTTCTACTTCCAAGGCATTGAGTTTCCCCCCATGCCTGGTTTGTTTCCCCCCAGCACCCCCAGCGGCAGCTTTGGCTTGGGGAACGAGGGGCTGGGCGATGTTGCGGATTTCACCGACATTGGCAACACGTGGGGAGGCTTCCACGACCCGTACGGCATGACACCGACCCCCAACTCTTTCGGAGTCGATAGCGATGTGCACGGCTTCAGTGGATTCAGCAATGGGCCGCCTCCCTCCTCTGTCGACCTCATGGACCGTGGCCGTGTCGACGACGCGGTTCTGACCACTGTGGGGAACACAGCGGTGGTAAACACGGCCGCCCTGCTGGGAGCCACGGCCGGGGTTCTCTTCGAAGTGACAAACATAGAACAGGCCCCCAAGAAGACCAAGCGGAAGCGCAGTGACCACGCCAGCGACCTGCCTGTTGCCAAGAAGCCGCGCAAGGAGCGCTCTGACAAGAACCAGCCGCGGGGTTCATACAAGAAGACTCAAACGGACGCTAGCAAGCCCAAGACGAAGAAGACCATGGCAGCGGTGGCGTAATTGCGTGCCTTTTGGTGCGATTCTCCAGCGCGCGGCCTATGCCTTTTAGCTAGCTACATTTTAGATACCATGCTGCTGTTTACTGCCCTCTGTGAATTTTTTCCCGTTGGTATTGATCAAGTTAGATGTCTCCTGCTTGAATTGAGAATCATATGTGAGGTATTATGCAGTTTACTGTGATTTGAATCCAAGCCATTTATGCTACACATACACCCTAATTTTTTCGCTATTTTAACTCTTTTTTTGCGGCCGGAACGCGCGACATGGGCGGGGGCGGCGGGACATTTGATGGGAGTGATGGCATGGGTCGGGAAGGGCGCTCCGTGACGTCGCCGCCCATCTTTGATGGCCTTGATGGCAGCGAGCGCGACCCCGCCCTTCGCTAGCACCTGTACGCAGTGTCCTGAGCCTAACTAGGGCCTAATTATTCGATAATTATTGGATACAGCCTAAATAAAAAAAACGACCCCTAGTTAGAAGGGGAGACCCGGGGTATCTCCCCCTCTAACTAGGAGGGTTACTTGGGCTATATAGGTGTGGTACAGAGCAGACACACCGGCGGTGGCCAAATGGGGATGGCACGTAAGGTGCTTCTTTGCTTCTTCCTTCGCCGCCGTCGACCCCTCTTAGGTGTATTGTACTGACGCGAAGAATAGCCCTAGAAGGCCCTTTACATAATCGCGCCGGAGCTCGCTGGGGTGCGACTGAACCTCTTCGAAGTCTTCACTGCAATTTCACTCGAGTACTTACACACATATATATGGATGGTAGTCGAGTATATAAACCATATCATCAACATATCATGCTATAGACTGTCTAATGGGAGGAAGATGTGGAAGAGAAATTGAGTCATGGCAATTTGGGGGCACACTGGTTGCTCGAGGCTGTCGGGTCTTGGTTTTCCTTGTCCCGTTGACTCGGAGACCATTCCACGGACTATTTCTGGCCTCGAAGCTGTACTAGTGGTGTTACTAGGGTCATCTAGTGGGTTCACCGTGGAAGTTATTGGTCAGGTCCAATGTTTGAAGGGCAGCAAGTCCCAGGTTAGCCCCCGGGTCAACAGAGACGATGTTTGCCTGTCCGGCGCGTCGTGTATGCAATAAGTGCGATAGAGGAGACGAGTGGCACTTCCCGATTTGGAAGGGGGTCTTCATCACGTGTGTTGATCTGTGTGTGCGATCCAGAGATCGCTTACCTCTTGGGCTGGGCAGCAATCTACAAGGAACGAACGGACTCCTTCGAACGCGTCGTCTGAGAATAATCTAGTCGCTTTGGAAGTCCCAGAATCTGAGAGTCATCGCAGGAATTCACTTTATTAATATGGAACAGTATCATGCTCGGGCAACACGCTGGCAAATATTGAAAGACAAAATAACTTTCGTCGTTCAAGACAACGTATGGAGCCTATGCGACACCCACCTCCACAACCTGTCGACCCACTCTTTTATTTCCGACTCAGAACCCAAGCTAAGCTAATTCGCAGCCGAGACTGAAGCCGCTGCTTCGCTCCCGTCGTCGGCCTCCTCGCTCCCGTCGTCGGCGCCGACAGTGTCCTCGGAATTCGGAGTCGCGGTCGCAGTAGTACCCGCGTAGTTGACGGAATCGTTGCCCTCCCCGTCTTCGTCCGTCGACGGGTCCCCGGGGCCTGGGGGGCCGGGCGGGGGCGTCACTCCAGTGTCCGCCGCACTCGTTGTCGCGGTCGGATCTTCAAGTCCAGGATCTTCAGGCCCGACGGGCGCCACCCCAGTGTCCACCGGCGCGTCAGTTGTCCCGGTCATCGAATGCCCATGCCAATAATGCCCATGCGCCTTGCCCCTGCCCATCCCTTTGCCCTTGCCTTTTCCCTTGCCCTTGCCGCCATGATCCTTGTGGCCGGGCCCCGCATGCGCCGTGCCCTCCGGCCGATGGTGGTCGTGGCTCTTGTGTGGGAGGTGCGAGTGTACGCCGGTGTTCTCTCCGCGGTGGGGGCCTTTGTGCTTATACTTGTGCGGGCCCTTTCCGTTCCAGCTGGAGGTCTCAATCGGCTCCGTGGGGCCGACGGTGGCGACGCCAATATCAGTAGAATTGGCGCCTCCCACTTGGGTGCTCGTTGCGAACTCCCCAGGGTCTACGGCTTGTCTGCTAGTTAGTTGAGGCGCGCTGAGCTAATAATCAACAAAAGGAGCGGGCGAGCATACCCGGAACCCGGAAGGACGGCGGCATAGGACGACGTGGCGTGCAGCGCCGCAACGGCGAGCAGGAGAGCAGAGGTGGTGTGGATGAATACCATGATAGCTTGTAGCTAATTGCGGAGCGTGTCGTGAATCGTGGAGGTGTGAGGTCGTGAGTTACTCGTGTCCGGCACGGGTAAGTTGTTCGAAGGGTGGGTGAGGCCAGCTGAAGAGACAGACGAAACGGCAGGGCTTTTATATCACGACCCTGGAACAACGGACTTCTGGAGCTCGCCATGTCGACGAGAGTCCGATGATCCCCGTGCTGGGTGATACACGGAGGACTGCGTCGTTGTATGCGGTGTCTGTTGTGGAGCCTTCGGCCTCTTGTGCTTCAAGTCGACGGCGTCTTAGTGTTTAAAAATGTGGATGATGAACGGTCGCCTGGAATAGAGACTCTATTTTTGGGATTTGAGCCTGGAGACACAGGCGCGAACCCCAAAGAAAAATACGAGCATATCGCCCATGCTCACACGGATCCGCGTGGTCACCGGGAATAAGGTTGTTGGCGGTTGAACAGGCCGAAAAAGCTGCTGTTCCTTTGGCGCCTTTGGCATGCCTCGAGCGTGAAAGTAAGTTGTCAATTTTGATTGGCACACGGCCGCTGCTGAGGTCTCAAAATTACATCAACACTGTCGTCGAAACTACGCACCGTATCGACTCAATTGTGTTCAAAGTTGCCAGGCCACGGAGGGTGCTGCGATTTGAAGCGAGGTAAATAAATGGATGAATGGGTGTGGGGTAACACCGAGCGCCCGTCAGAGTTCGTGGAGGTTCGTGGGTTATACATCTGCGACGTCAATTACGCGTTTTTGCCTGTGAAATGGCAGGAAGATTTTCAAAAATCGTCACTGCGGAAACAATAAGTTTTGGAAAGGTAATAGCCGGATCTCTGCGAGCACATGGGTAGGACCGAGCTCTCCACGCTTTCCCTCGCTAATTTCCATATAATACGTACCAGTGCCCCAAGGGGCCCGCGCGCACTATAAAATGATTATGAAATGAAACCCTCGGTAACAGGAAGATCTGGAAGCGGAACTCCGCAAGATCTCCAAGTCGGAATTCATCGAATTCGCAAGTCCGGACCAAGAGGTGAGCGATTCCAGGATCGGCCGATACAATTATGTCAGCTGCTGCACAGCCCATCATCAGCCGGCAATCCCCGACGCAGTCGATTTTCCTGATCGGCGGTGGCGGGAGTCATCACCACTTACATGTACCTCGGCCCCTATCTGTCCAATCTTCTGCATCTGAGCATCTCTCCACAGGGATCACCATAGCTATTCTCGACCTGCGTTAAGAATTTCTGAACGAGCTGTCTCATCCCTACGAATACTTAGACGAAAAAGCGGTCGCCTAATGAACAAACATTCTGTTTGTTAATCTTCATTACGGCACGCGCTTACCTATATAAGACCCTGACCGGCTTTATTTAGGTAGTCGAGACTCGAGGATTCCCTTCAAGTTTTCCCAACAGAGCCTGTTCTGGTTCTGTTATTGGTTTCTTCTGTGAGCGGAGACTGATTTGTCCATCAGACCCTCTCCCCTGCATGACTTGTCTTCCACAAGAATTACTGGATACCATCATCGATGAAATCCAAGACACCTCGACACTCCAGTCCTGCGCACTCGTTGCAACCTCTTTTGTTGCACCATGTCAGCGGAAGATATTCCGCATGCTCTACTTCCACGCTGTCAAAAAAGCTACATCCCCCAGGCCGAAAGCGTTTACTGAATCCCCCCATCTCGCCGCATACGTCCGCGACCTGACCATCGAGCTACCCCGTGCTGCTTCTGAGTGGGTCGTGCTGGACTTGGAGGTGCTCCGTTTAGTCCACAACGTCGAGCGGCTGGTTCTCGACGGACGCTACATGGGATACGAGATACCGCGCGGTGCTGCGTCTGCGCTGCTCGATTACCTGGGCCGCCCTTCGCTGCGTCGGCTCCATCTGATGAATCTTAGGCGCGCGCCCTCTGCATTGATCGTGGCCGCTACCTTAATCCCTACCGTTTCGTTGTCTAACGTCACTGTGGATTCAGACGAGGACGGCAGTGTAGCCACCCAGCCACGTCTTCGACACCTCGCCCTTTCTGGTGCTGGCGGAATGGTTCTCTCCGTCTGTAATGTTCTCCTGAAGCCGCGAACCCTGCCCCTCACGCAGTATATTGAGCGTCTGGAGCTTCGTATGAACGCGCATAGTCGCGAATCTGACCAGCCGCTGCTCGCGGCCTGCGCCACGACGCTGCAATATCTAGTGCTCGATGTCGGAGGTACTTCCTCCTCACTCCGTTTCGTCAAGAGCTCACTGACAGCCCGTCCAGCCCTTGATGCTCCCATAACCATCCCTCATCTACCGCTTGTCCACCGATTAGAAATTAAAATTCTCGTCGGCGAAAATACCAATACTACTAATAGACGCTTCCCGCCGTTGCTCTCATCGACTCTTTCGCAGATGACCACCTCTCTCCCGCTGGTGGAGCACATAACCTTCTCATTCGCCGTCATGCCACTCCTTTCTGACATTTCTGAATGGGACGCCGAGCCTCTGACCATCTTCGGTCCGTCCTTCCTGGCTGAGCGCCGCGAGCTCCGGCATCTGCGCCAGGTCCACTGCCGCGTCTCGCCAGCTTTCGAGTTATCGTCGGACGGCGCGCACTCCATGCGGACCCTGTTTGGCATTTTTGTCAAAGCTGTGGAGAAGAGCATGCCGGCGCTCGAGGGTACGGGCATCCTGACGTGTTACTCGCATATCGACCCACTTTCATGAAGTACGTGCAAGTGCTCGTCGACGTCTGGAAACCCATCATGATGACTGTCAGGTCTTACATCGAGGCCGGATAGGGGTAAGGCCAAGGTGTCCGCTAGCACGCCAATGGGACGCGGAGAAAATATATGAAAGCGGGATGGTGTCGGAACGTCTACTGCTGGACCGAGGCTGCAATGGTCTCGGACGACACACTTAGTAGCGCGAGGGAGACGGGGAAGAGTTTCGGTGGTGATGAGAGCAAAAATGGTTTCGGAGAGGCAACGACAGACGAGAGATGTTAGTAGCGCGTACCTGAGGAATAGCAAAGGAGCGGCGCGGATTTATCCGTTAGGAGGTCGAGATAGCGGAGCTCGAGCCGCCTGATTCCATACACCCATGATCCTTCCCCAAGAACTACTGGACGCTATCATCGACGAGATACGCGACGCCGTGACGCTCCAGTCCTGCGCCCTAGTCGCAACGTCTTTCGTTCCACTGTGCCAGCGGAAGATATACCGCTCGCTGTACCTTTGGGCGCGCCAGAGTCGAAAACCGAGAATCTCTCAGGAACACTGGAGCCTGAGGGAGGCCCACAGGACGTTCGTGGAGTCTCCGCATCTCGGAGCGTACGTGCACGACTTGACCATCGAGCTGCCCGATGCTGCGTCCAAGCTTGCGGCGTTGGAGGTGCTCCGATTGGTCCCGAATATCAAGCGGCTGTTGGTTGACGGACGGTGCATGGAATCGTGGATTGTGCCGCCCGGAGCGGCGAATGCGATGTTCGAGTGCCTGGCCCGCCCTTCGCTACGTCGGCTCCATTTGATGAATGTCGCGAGCGCGCCGTCTGCATTGATCGTGGCAGCGACCTTGATCCCTGCCGTTTCGTTGTCTAATGTCACGGTGCATCCCGGCGAGGACGCCCATGTAGCCGCCCAGCTCCACAACGCGACATCCGTACCCCGTCTACGCCATCTCATGCTCACTGGTGACGGGGGACCACTGCTCCCCATCTGCAATATTCTCTTGCGGCCGCGGCACCCGCCATACACTCGGTGTATTGAGCAGTTGGAGCTCCGTATGAACGCGTCTAGTCGCGAATATGACCAGAGGCTGTTGGCGGCGTGCGCGACGACGCTGGAACATTTAGCCCTCTATGGTACTCTTCCTCGCTCCGTCTCGTCAACAGCTCACCATCCCGTCCAGCCCTCAGGGATCCCATCGCTCTCCCCCACCTACCGCTTGTCCGCCGATTAGAGATGAAGTTCTTCGTCGGGGCCAAGAGGCGCTTCCCGCCCTCGCTCTCGCCAACTCTTTCACATGTCGCGGCCTCTCTTCCGCTCGTGGAACACATAGCCCTCTCATTCACCATTACATCTCATCCTAAGGTCATCCAAACCGAATGGGCCGCCGACGCGGAACCCCTCGCCATTTTCGGGCCGTCATCACTCGAGACTGGGCGTCGTGAACTGCGCCATCTGCGCAGCGTGCACTGTCGGCTCCTGCAAATCCTGACACCATCCGACAGCCTGCCTGCCCTGTTCAGCAGTTTCACCAAAGCGGTGGAGAGGGGCATGCCGGCTCTGGAGGGCACGGGCATCCTGACGTGCACCCTTGGTGATCCACCTGTGCCATTCATCGAGCGATGAGGTACGTACGAGTGCTTTTGGATGGAAACATGTCGTGATACTGCGTGGAATTCCCAGGCGTCATGTCGGGCTGGATGGACGTAGGATAGACCCGGGGCGAAGACGGACACTGATTGCGTCTATGGGAGACAAGCCAAGATTTATATATACAGGAGGACCTTGGAGGTGGCCAAGTGACGCGCCGATTTTTGAGGCAGTGACCATGCCGCATCTTCCGCTCGTGCGGGACATAGATATAAATGACTCGTATACGATCACTGCCTCCACCGCCCAGGGAGCGCAGCGCCATACGCCGTCTTTGGGGAATTTATCAAGGCTGTGGGCAGAATGCTCGGTCTTCAAGGCATTACTCGGTCAACCGCCGCTGTACAAGACCGACTCCTGTGAGGTCCGTAGGTTACTTGTGAAAATCTGGAATGTATCATGATAATGGATGGCTTCTTCGTTCCCCACTTCGCACCCCCGACTGAATTGCATACTCCCACTCCCCGAGCACGGAAAGATCCCCCTCAAGAGAATTCCGCTTTTGAGGTCAAGATTAAGGACATCGAGAAGCTGAGTACGCGTTAAATACTACACGCGATAGTCCCGCTCTGACGTATCCTCTCCCAATCTTTCTCCCCTCTCACCTGGCTCATCCAGATCGCCTCTTCGTCCTCCATCAGAACCGCCCCGGTTCCACGGAGCGGGGCACCGTTTCCTGACGAAAGGACCGGCAGGACGAACACCACCTGCGCCCCATCCGCGGCCTAGCCATCCGTAGAGGGCGTACAGTTCTCGGGAGAGATTTGTCGCTTCCCAGAACCAGAATTTTGGAGCAGCTCGAAAGGGCAGTCGCTGGAAGTGTCAGCCCGTGGCATGGCACAAAAGGGACCGTCGGAAGCAAGTCAGAAGAGTATTTGGAGATTTTTGAGAGATTTGTCGCCGGTTGGCGAGGTCGGAGCTCGAAGCGAAATCCATCAATGATGGCCTCCCGTTTTGGTGATTTTTGCTCAATGGGGAAGGATGAAGGCGCACCTCTCGTCAGCTGTTAACGAAAGCGGTGCGCGGAGTGTTGAGCGTGAGCTAATTGATATGTAGCACACGTTTGAGTCTGTTGGTGTTGCCTCGTGGCAATAGAGCTCTAGTGAATGTTCAAATTCCAAGTAATACAACTATCCGTTTCCAACGCAATTCTACCTGAAGCAACCGAATAACCAGATTAATTCTTGGTTAGACACGAGTACGGGAAACGTCTCCGTAGTCTTAGGACTGCTGTACTTAACTTTGTGCAAGCTTAAAGTCGTTACGCCAAAGAAAGCCTTAGTAGGTTCACGCAAGTTACAGATGAACTGGTAATGGATTGGGCAAGAGATATATTGTCTCCACGTGAAGGGGAGCACTCCTTTTATATACTACAATTATATACGAGTCATAACGGAGCCGGGGTGGAGTCGGGGACGAGCCCGAGGTGGAGACCGAGGTCAATCGGCGAGTTGTTGAGGCTTAGTAATATCGATTAGTCATTTCCATCACATAGCCCCCCCAGCCGAAATACACTCGAAAAGATATCAATACTTGAAAGGTAAGCATACAAAGAGTACAGAAGGTAAGCATACTACAGTACTGGTACAAACCCTATAGGTAAAGAGTACAATTTGATTGGCGCAACATATATTCGAGTAATAGTCAGTGGGCTAAGACGTACAACTTCACCACTTGACTCTCTGCCATTCTCCGCTTCCTTCACCCTGTGCGAGAACAGCAGCGTTGAGATCATGTACTGTCAAACCTTGCCGACGGAGGTGCAAATGCATGTGCAAGTCCGCTGCATCGTCATCAAAAACCCAGGCAGACCTGAGCGGCAATGGCCATACTGTGCCAACGACCAGGTCCTCCTCGTTTGTGATGAGGAGACGCTTGGTGCGGCGGGCGATGATGCTGGCGCATTTGAAGTCCATCTCATTCGCGAGAACAGGGTTGTTCATCAGTTCCGCGAGCGATGGAGCATGCGAGATGCCTGGGAAGACTCGACGGTGAAATTCGAGTTTCGGCATCCCGATTGCAGCACCTGCATCGAAAATGGCCATAGGACCGAGCTTAACTGAAATCTGGATGGCGTTGACAAGCCAGTGCAGAAAATAGACATAAACCTCGTGGACTATGTATGATCAGCTCGTTAAAATATAATGCTAGTGGGATCATTGACCTGTTCGTATGTAGTCCAACGCCTCATCTGGGGAGTAGAACGTTACGAAGTCGAGTTCTTCCCCAACTGGCAATGAATAGCCCCCGCAAAGTGCAATTCCCGGAAACGGCAGGTTAAGTTGTGCCAGGGCGGTGGCAGACATTCCCATGGGAGGTTCGCCCTGAGTGTGTGGGTTATGGGCATTAGCAGCACAACGGATGAATCTCGATAATGTCGTAATACTGTGGAGCATGTGTCGATGCACGACGCGTTTGACGTGCCACATCTGTTGGCTGTAGATGTACTCCGAATCGAGGTCGTCCATAGTAGGGGTGCGGTTGATGAGTCCGGAGCCGAGTTCCATTTTGCAAAGCAACTGCACGGTTGAGTCGAACAGAACCGAGTCGAAAGCCTTCCAGGCATTCTGCTCATCGAAGGTAGGGACAAGCTCTCGGCCACGGATGGACATGGCTTTGAAGAGCTCGTCGAGTTCAGGCTCCTTAATGATTTTAGAGAAATGAGATGAATGGTGAAGATAAGGGCATACCGCATCTTTGAACCATTCTTCTTCCGATGAGGTGAGTTCCGTATACTCATCGGGCGTTGGGCAACGTTGTGACTGCACCTAAAGGAGATATGAGGTGCTAGAACGAATGAAACCAATGATGGTTACCAGGATGCGGTCCCTGAGATCCTGAAGCCCGTCCCGGAAGCGCTGCAATTCCTCTGGGTTGCTGCACTCGTTGGGAAAGACGACCTTGATGGGATTCGAGGCACTGGAGTTACGACCGTCCATGGAGTGTGGAGTTGATAGAGAGAGAGAGAAAAATAATTACAGAGGGGCGGATGAGAGTGGAAGAGTGGGCGATGAGTCGAGAAATGCGAAGAGTAATCATAATTTATACTGTTTTAATGCTCCGAAAATGAGATAATATTGGAGCCGTAGAATGGAGGATGGTCATGCCCCTGGAATCAGGGAGACGGTGGAGTCCGTTCGGCGAATTTGCTGATGGATTTTCGCTTTCTTAGCATCTAACCAGTCTTGCAAAACCATCGGCGCATTTCTAAGACCCTTTTTAGTCAACCATTCATCGTCTTCAGGTCCAAAACCTTTCCAACGGACCTTGAACTGCTGAATACGACGACCACGAATTTTCCTGAAGCGCTCGGCCAGAATGCATTCGACGTCCACTTCAGGTTTCGCATCAAAGTCATCACGATTTAGAGTTTTCGTGGGACGCTCACCAAATTCGGCAGGTGACTTCTTGTAAGCTTCCAGATGCGCAATATTCAAAATGGGGTGGATACCGTAGGAGACAGGAAGTCGTAATTGATAAGTCACCGGACTCAGCTTGCGGATAACTTCGAATGGACCGTCATATTTCATGAGTAGTTTTTTACCTCTTCCTTTCTCGTTCCTGAGAAGTTCGAGCGAGTGTGGATTTAGGACGACTAGATCACCTTCCTCAAACTCTGTCGTAAGTCTGCCGTTGTTGTATGATCGCTTCTGAAAAACCTGTGCCAGCAACAAAGCTTCTTTTGCTCGACTCCGATTAGCTTCGAATTCTTCCGTCATTTGCCGTGCTTTTTCGTCAATTATGACCTGTTCTTCCCCCCCATCAATTATGACTTCGTTGTGGGGACGCTGAATAGCACTTGACCTAGAAATGATATTGGAGCTTGTGATTGGGTGAAAGCCGCGTAGAAGATACGCGGGCGAGAAGCTCGTGCTTGTATGTGGGGTCGTGTTGTAAGACAATTTCAAACCATCCAGATGATCTGCCCAGTCATCCCTTGATGGGCCGACGTACGCGCGTAATGCTATTTCCAGACCTTGATTCAGAATTTCAGTTTGCCCGTCAGCTTGCGGGTGGTGAGCTGTAGTTAGAGCCCGCTTCATACCCATCAACCGACAGATTTCTGACCAGAATTCATTGCGCCATCTGGTATCACGGTCTGAAATGATCTGCTTCGGAATCCCGAATTCCGAGATTATGTGGCTGAAAAATAGTTTCGCCGTCTCCACTTCCGTGATAGATGTTGAACACGGGATGAAGATTCCATACTTGGTTAGCTTGTCGGTGATCACGAGGATATTGTCGAAGCCATTCGAGATCGGCAGTTCAGGAATAAAGTCCATCGTGACCACCTCGAATGGTTGAGTGGGAATCGGAATTGGCCGGAGCAGGCCGGTCGGAGCATGGCGTCGGGGTTTGGACTTCTGGCATATATCGCAAGTTGAGGTGTACGCCTTGAGTTGTCGGGACATCTTTGGCCAATAGTAAGTGGCTGCCAGTCGATTATAGCTTCGGTGATAGCCACTATGCGCACCTTCAGTCAGAGTATCATGTATTTCTGACATAACAGAGACTCTGCATTTCTCTGGTACACATAACCGATTATTTCCTTGCCAGTCCTCGAAATAAATTAATCCCGACTCACTGTAATGATACTGTGGGAAAAGAGGATTACTCCAGTCGCGTTCCGACTTCCAGCCCTTCAAAACTTGAGAGAAATGGGCGTCCTCGTGATACGCAGCGGCCCAGTCTTTGATTTCTGACTCGGGAATACCAACAAGTACTGAAAAGCACTCGGAAGTTGGATAGGGCGTGGTTATAGTTTCATCCGCGCTTACCGGAATTTCGCCGACGTCATGGTGGTTAGGATCTGCAATATCCTCTTCTGCACGTACTGTCTGCGCTGCAGTCGTGAGAAGCCTCTCTTCGAACTTGGAACCTAACTCTTCGAACATATTTTTGATGGGATCTTCCGTTTTGAGTGAAACGGAAGTAATGTTGTCCCTAGCAGGCCCATCCTGGAGAGGTACTCGACGTCGTAGTCTTGAGACGGGATCCACGTTGGAATGGACTCGGCCCGCACGGTGAACAATCTTGAGATCCGGATATGCCGCAAAAACCGTGCCCCATGTCAAAAGACGGCGGTTAACGTTCTGAAAAGTACGGCTCCAAGTCAACGCAGCGTGATCAGTGATACCGAGAACGGTTTCTCCTTCAAGGAACGGTTGAAACTTAATCAACGCTTCTTTTAGAGCTAACGCTTCCCGCTCCGTCGGTGAGTAGTTCCGCTCAGGTGATTTAAGGACCCTAGACCAGTACGCAATGACGCGTTCAATGTACACTACTGTGTCCTCGAAATTCTGCGCCCACTCACCGGAGTCAGGAACATCATCTACGCCTTTGACCGCAGTAACCAAAGCGGGAATTGGTTCCTTGCTGTTGAAGGCACGCTTTAGACGTTCATAGACCCGAGTCCCGCGAAGGTCTCGTACCTTGATAGGCTGCACTTGTTGCAGAATCCCTGCCAGACCATAGTCACATGCGTCAGTGTACACCCGATATGGTCTCCCTCTCATCGCGTAACCACGCACCGGAGCATTTGTAAGAGTCTGTTTGCACAGTTCAAACGCCTCCTGGTGTGTTTCATTCCATTCCCACTTGTTCTCCTTCTTCAGTAACTGAAAGAAAGGGTAAGATATCCATGAGTAGAATGGGATATACGACGAGAAATAAACCATCATTCCTAAGAACTGTTGCAATTCGTGTACGTTCCGGGGCTCACTGAGTTGAAGGATAGCATCGACTTTCTCCTTATGAGTAGAAAGTCCGAGTCGCGATACCTTCTGACCGAGCAGTAGCAGTGATTGGTATGCAAAGTGACATTTCGACGGTGATAGAGTGACGTTCGCGTTGGCAATTGCCGAGAAGACTTGGTCGAGATGTTGAATATGTTCATCGAACGTGAGAGAGAAGACCACTATATCATCAATATAAACCAGCGCAAAAATCCAAAGGAAAGGCGCCAGAATATTTTGCATTACCCGCTGAAATACACTTGGTCCATTACGATACCCAAACGGCATTCGTCGGAACTGCCAAAGGCCCCGATGTGTCCGGAAAGCGAGCTTCTCAGCAGAAGCAGGGCTCATGGTCAGCTGCGTGAAGCCAGAGAGTGCATCAAGAGTCGTAAGCCATTGAGCACCAGAAAGAGCTTGAAGGATATCCTCCTGGCGGGGCAGCGGGAACTCATCAGCGATAACCATCTCGTTGAGTTTGCGTAGGTCAATTACCATCCGGGGCTTCGCGTTGCGGTACACTATGAAGACAGGTGCCGCCCACGGACTCTTAGACGGTTCAATTACACCTAATTTAATCCATGAGTCCATCTGCTTATCGATTACTTCGCGATTAGCAGGCGAGACTGGGAATGGTGGTAAGGAAACTGGTTCAGATCCGGGCTTCAACAGAATTTCAACCTGACCTTCGTAGTTTCCAAGCCTTCCATCCACGCCAAATGCCAGCTTATTGCGAATAATCATTTCTTCCAAGGCCTCCCGCTGTTCAACCGTAATATCCGGTGATATGTCGACCTCCGAAAGCAGCTGCTCACCTGGGACAGAATCCTCCGGGACTTCAGCAGTCTTTGGCCCACCTTCAAGAGGATCCTGTGCAAGGGGATCATCGGCCTCTGAAGCGTTGCGGTGAGCTTTCGACGAGATCTTTGCCTTCGAGCGTACGGTAGCGGAAGAAGATGCGAACGGATCATCTCCGCTTCGGACGTCTGATCCACCCGGATCACTTTCGGTCTTTCGACACGTCGCAATCTCCTCGTCTGCAGCTAGCTTCTCTGAGACCAAGGTGCGCATCAACGCAGCATGAGCATTGATTCTTGACTGCTCTTCCGTCGAGAATTTGTCCATCCGATCCAACCAAGTCCTCGGATTTCTGGAGGTTCCAAGTCTCTGTCCTGCCGAAATGATTACCGGAATCTGCGAGAAATTAGCAACATGAAGGATCGGTCTCTCTCGACTTATCAGTGAGTCTGGAGAGCCATAAAGATTATCCATGTTACCATGTGCTCCAAAATTCCTTTCGACAAAAACAGAGTCTTGACCTCTCGGAAACGAGGCATGTACCGGAACGGCTACACTTGTCTCGGGTGGTATTATGACCCTTTCAGTGGCCCAGACCTTAGAGCTTTGCCTTCGCAACCTAGCTCTCCGATTCAGCTTTTGATTCCTTCGATGAACCTTCGCTTTCGGTCCATGACGGGCAAGTCCTTGATGCACTCTAACCTTGAATGCATGACCCTCGTCGTCAGTCATGGGCGGAGATGTGGATGTTTCAACCTTGAGCCTCCTTCCGGAGTTTCCGAACTGCAGGTAGGCTTGTCCCTCATCTCGAATTACCGAAATCGAATATTGGTCGCTGAAATCGTTGCCTAGAATAAATGGAGTTGTCATCCCTTTCACGACATAGGCCTCGACAGTGAGCTTTACTGGACCATCCTCTGTGTGGAAATAGAGATCTAAGATAACAAAACCTGATATCGATGATTTACCAGTGACCTGGATAAGCTTAACGTCTTGACCACCCTTAAATTTTGGAGGATGAGTCAGATTCTCCCAAGCTTTCTGCGAAATCAAGGTAATGTCCGAGCCAGTGTCTATGATGATTTTCAATGGATCAACGTTCAAGCCGTTCACTGTAGCAGTGGCCTCCGTAGGCTGTGCTCCAAGGAACGAACAACCCGGGGGTCGAGCCATGTGCTTGCGTAGTTCGATGACAGCCTTTGCAGGCCCCACACCCAGTGAATTCTGGATATGAAAACTCTTTGCTTGTATCTCTCGTGCTAACCTTCGCCGCGTATTCCTATTTAACGCTGGTTTTGCATGGAAACTAGCACAGGCTGTGTCTTTCGTGGACTCCTGGTGATCCATTGATCCTCGACGGTACGTGTCCGAAGATAAATCCAATGCCGAATTGTCCGAGTCTCGCGGTGAGTCTTTCGACTTGTTCTCCCCCTCCAGAGCTGAAGTGTTTCTGACCTCATCGTTGCTTGAGCCGGCAGGATAAGATTCAGATTCAGTAATCTGAAGGGGTTCCTCAAAACCCTGATTAGATTCGTCATCAGTCATGGATTCATCGGCCTCTAACCCATAATACAGATCATCATATTCCTCTTGAGCATCGCGGTCATCACTGGTCGCAGTTGCAAGGTTCGCTCGAGCGGCCCTATTGCCCTTGAACGAATGCTTGCATTCGTTGTCCCAGTGTTTACCGCTTCCGCAATGCCGGCATGGCCTTGCACCCTTGGACTCGGGAGTCGCCTTTTTCGAGACGTTATGATCGTCCTTCGGGAATTTTGGGGTACCCAGATTAGCTGACCAACCTACCAGGTTAACCCGTGCAGCGCGAGGGTTATTTCGCTGATAGTCCCTGTCCCTATCACGATCACGGTCGCGGTAAGAGCTTTCCCTGTCTTGCCGGTCAAGCTTCATTAACGCGTCCTCATGATAGCGAATGGCCGACTGAAATTCGACGATATCACGATACATCTGGGTAGTCAGGATGGTATTCCAAGTGGAAGGTGCGCCATCCATTACCTCCAAAATGATCTCTGAATCATCCATGGTGTAAACTGTATTAAGCAGCTCGGTCTTACGAATGAAGTACTCACTCGGAGTCTCGCGTGAATGGCCGGAATCCCGATAAGTAGCTCTATTCGCGCGTCCGCGCTGACGATCTAACCATTTACGATTCAGGAAGTACGTTGAAAAGGCCTTTCTCAAGGTATCCCAATCTTGCTCAATGTCTGATCGGTATCTGATTGGCAACGACCAGTACCAAACCTCTGCTTCTCCTTCCAGCCGCTTCGGAACCACACGGCCCAGCTGCCGGAAGACAGTTTCAGATTCTCTGGCGATGTCGTTGATTTTCAACATCCATCTGATAATGGTATCAACATTCCCGTCCCACGTAGGTACGGTATCATACTTGAGTTTAACATCAAAATGAGGTTCAACTTTAGCAGAACTCGGGCTGTTACCGGAGTATGTGCCTCTACCGTTGTTACCAGGGTGGTTTCGGTCGCGAGGGAGCCTGAACGGAGTAGCGCGTCGACGGTTTCCACGATCATCGTCATCGGGATCTTCGTCGTTATCATCATCTGGATCTCCTCGATGTGGAGCTCCCTGCTGTGCCCGTCGGAAGGCAGGAGGTGAATGATTTCCAGGGCGAATCCCACTCCCAGCACCATACTGCATGTGCGGAGGTACGTCTCTGCCTCTGAAATTTCCTTGAGGGGTCATTCTCCTCATTTGATCGGCCTCCTCGGGTACAGTTGAAAGATGCCTGGACGGTATATCTCTCCTACGCTCGAAAATCGGGGCCATAGGATTCAATACCTCGGACATCCGCTGATTATTCCGCGGTAAACCACCATCGGGTGCGCCAGGGCCCCATCGCACGGTGGAAGTGAGAGGATAGCTACGTGATCTACTCATTTTTGTAATATTACCGCGATCCTCGTTCAGCGAGATTGAGCCAGGATCATACTGGAATTCATCAGCTGGGGCTGCATTACCAGTGGACCTACCAAACTCGGAGGCAGCGGCTAGCGTGTCCTGGTCGCGTTCCTGTGGCCGGCGCTCCGCAAAGTTATAATATTTGTCCAGAAGCCAGAGGAAATATTCGACTTCCACCCGGAAGCAAACGCCAAGAATTTCGAATTCATTGGCAGCGAATGCATCTGAGATATCCTCGTCCTCACCCCACGATGGTAGAGCGGGAGGAGTCTTGGCGGCGAGTCGAAAGGAGTCCTCAGCGCTTTTTCTAAGGTCATATAAGATGCGTAGCAAGAGTTGATACTCAGCCTTCTTGACACGGTAAGCGTACCCTCCGTCATTGAGCTCAACTCTCTCGACTTCATTTAGCACAGTATCCAGCAATGCAAGTTCCTTCGGAAATACATGAGAAAACAATCTTCTGGGAGCCCTTTGAACGGACATAAGAAAACCTTTCCCGATAGTACCTAAGCCCTTGACTAGTGCGTCGGTCCGTCGAGCTAAAATCTCCTCGTTATTGGAGATCTTTGAGTATGGTCTCAATGTAGGTGCGTCAAGAGAGATTTCAACGACGGGTACCGTGTTATCGATAGCTTCATCATCGACCGAACCCTCATAGTCGCGAAGTGGTGGACCCTCGAATTCGGCATGTGAGTCAAAGTCCGGTCCGGTTGCATCTGCTGACGGTGGCCGTCCTTGGGTAGTAGATGTATGTGAAGGGTTGGCGTTAAGCGGATCCTCCTGTATCGCTGTAGTAGACATGTAGATCGTGCGAGCGGTAGATGCGATGAGAAATCGCAAGTTGTTTGGACAAGGAATTTCCCAATGTGTCCACCAATGTTAACGAAAGCGGTGCGCGGAGTGTTGAGCGTGAGCTAATTGATATGTAGCACACGTTTGAGTCTGTTGGTGTTGCCTCGTGGCAATAGAGCTCTAGTGAATGTTCAAATTCCAAGTAATACAACTATCCGTTTCCAACGCAATTCTACCTGAAGCAACCGAATAACCAGATTAATTCTTGGTTAGACACGAGTACGGGAAACGTCTCCGTAGTCTTAGGACTGCTGTACTTAACTTTGTGCAAGCTTAAAGTCGTTACGCCAAAGAAAGCCTTAGTAGGTTCACGCAAGTTACAGATGAACTGGTAATGGATTGGGCAAGAGATATATTGTCTCCACGTGAAGGGGAGCACTCCTTTTATATACTACAATTATATACGAGTCATAACGGAGCCGGGGTGGAGTCGGGGACGAGCCCGAGGTGGAGACCGAGGTCAATCGGCGAGTTGTTGAGGCTTAGTAATATCGATTAGTCATTTCCATCACATCAGCTCTCGTCGTCCACCGCCATGGCTAGAGGGCATCTGTGGTATGTTCCACTAATTAACCCAGGGCCAAACAGAGTGCAGTAGGCGGCTCGTGAACTGAAAGACACGACCCGGAGATGCATCCAAATTGGACGAAAATCGCCGTTCAAGTTGAAAACGGGAGGCCATCCTTCTCGGATGGTTGTCGCTTCTCAGAGCGATGGTGTACTCAACAAGTCCCGTCACACGATATCCGACGTGCGTATCACCAGTTGGCTACAAGCTTCAGCCTCCACCACCATGATTTCCCTTCCCCAAGAACTATACGATGCCATTATCGAAGACATTAGCGATAACTCGACGCTCGAGTCGTGCGCATCAGTCTCAACCTCTTTCGCCGCACCGTCTGCTTCTATCGCAATCCAGAAGATATCCGGCGCGTAAAACGCTGGGCTCGAGCTGGCTTAGGCCTGAGTGACGCGCTCGCGCTCTTCGCTAAGTCAGTGCTAAATCCCCCCATCTCGGCAGATACGTTATTGGTAGACACATGTTCTCGTGGATTGTCCCCACCGAGGCTACGTCCGCGCTGCTCGATTGCCTCGTGCGCCCTTCACTGCGTCAGCTTCACCTGAAGGATCTCACTGGGCAGATCCTTTTGGCCCTGATGTCGGCGGCTACGTCTGTCCCGTCGTCTCGTTTCACGGTGTCACTGTGGATCTTTGGGAGCACTCCGATGTATCCAACTAGCTTCATAGCTCGAGTTGTGCACCACAGATTCGGCACTCAATCCTTCATTCCGGCACGACAACTCTCTCCGCCTACGAGTTTCTGCTTCGGCCGCGGGACCCCTCTTACACGCGACATATCGAGCATTTGGAGCTACGCATGGACGCATATAGTCATGCATATGACCAGCGAATACTTGCGGCTGGTGTCACAACCTTGAAATATCTAGTACTCGGCCTTGGGTGTATTTACACTTCCCATCACCGTTTTGTCGATCACTGAGTCACTGACATCACGTTCAGCCCTGGCCCATCCAATAAGCACCCACTTCTGCTCGTCCGGGACGTGAAGCTTCAGGTCTCCACCCAGCACAGAGAGTTCCCGGCTCTCCTCCCGACGATACTCTCGCAGATCACAGCCTCGCTCTCGCTCATGGAGCACATAACCCTCACCTTCTTCGTCAAACGACAGTTCACCGAGGACACGCAGTGGACCATGTCCCCTCTTCCCATTTTCGATCCATCGTTTACAAGCCGCGGCGAACTCCTCCGCCTTCGCCGAGTTCACTGTCAGCTCCTCCCACTTGTAGAGATGCCCACGGGCCCCCTGTTCGAGGGCTTTGTCAGGGCTGTGGAAGCGAGCATGCCGGGTCCGCAGGGTATGGGTATCTTGAAGTGTACTCTGGGCGATACACTAAAACATATCTCGTCCGAGATATACTGTATTACGGTTGTGCGCAGAATTTCCGGGCATTAGCGTTATGTCACCTCGTTGTTCAGGATAACACCAATGCGTGCGGGTGCGGAATAAATCACTGGGGAAGTGACCTTGGAAAGCAGAGAAACTCGAGTCTGACCTGCTCAGTTAATTTCACCCAAGGTTCGCGAACCCGTCAACATTCAATCCAATCGGTGTTGGATATCCATCATGACTGACGGTTCAATATTATACCACAGGAAAGGATCGACTTTCTTCAGAAATCACTTTAAATTACTATAGAGGCTGTTAACGCTAACATCCCCGCTGTTAACGAGCCTACTTACGGCTCTCCTGCAATACTCTCGCAGATTTCGAGCGCGCTCCCGCCGACGGAGCACACAATCCTATCCGTTGTCTCCCCAGCTCTTCCCATTTTCAGCCACGACTTCCCTGAAATATCTGGTGGTCGGTGCTGCAGCCGGCACTTCTTATTTCTTGGGTTCCTCCAAGGCGAATCTTACTTACATACATTCCGCTCTCAGGCCCGTACATATACCTCTTGTGCGCGGCGTAAAAATCAAGATGTCCGCTAACGAGAACTGCGGTTCCCGGCGCCCCTCCCGCCAATATATTACTTTCACAGATCCCGGCATCCCTCGTGGAGAGCGTAACTCTGGTTTCGGCGTACGTAGGCCGTCTCCCGCGAGATCCAAGTAAGTCTCCACTGCCACTGCTGGCCTCGGATCGGATCTGTGCCACTGGGTATCATAATGGTCGCTCGCTCCAAAAAATCTAGCGAGCGCCGGGAGGCCCAGGACTCTATGTACACCAGCTGTCAAGCCTGCGGCCGCCTCTGGATCTCCCGCGTAACTGCGTCTCGTCTCTTATGAGTCGGATCCTTGAAGCAAGTTGGTAATTTTTCCAACCGGAATTGAAGAACGAATGCCTCCGTGCTATAATCCCTCAAGATACGCCTTTCCCCATTTGATTTCCGTTCAGATTTTGGCTCCTGAACAGACCGCAGCCTGATGACATGAAGTATACACCGATTCCTACCGATTCCCACGTCGCCGTGATCTCAGGCCGGTGTTTTCTGACCGCCGTCCTCAAAAATTGTATACCTTGGTAATATCGGAGGACGATGAAAGGGATAAGTGAGATCGTGGTCCTATGTATTATTAACATGCAACAGACACCCTACAGGCTACACATACATTATTCGGCTGAGTTGAGAACGAATACATAAAAAAACACGCGGCGCTGATCGACGCAACGTAATTGAGAGCACTAAGAAGAATCAACCTTTTTACTTCTTCCAACCTTCTGTGTTTTCATTTTTTTGATCTCTTCGCTGAAAACTTGGCCTTCGGTCTGGGCTTCTGTGGATCTTCGGCCTTTGCCTCCGAGTCTGACCTTGAGTCTGACAGTTTCCTTTTTTGGCGCGTGTTTTAGATCAGCCTGATCAGGTCAGTTGCCCAGAGCCAAGGCCAATTTTGCCCGTGTCACCTTGCTCTCTTCCTCCTCCTCCTCCTCCTTAAAACTCGCGGATCCTGGTGCATCTCCAGCGATTCCACTAAAATCTCGACCCGCAGCAAGGCCTCGGAAGCAAGTCGGAAGGAACTTGTGGACATTCCACTATTGGTCAGCTGGGTCTGAACCATGTTGCCAAGATCGGGCAAGGGTAAAGGCAAGGCCACAAACACGCCATTCACTGGCGCTATGCCACTGCGGAGTCTATGGGAGCGGGACTCTGAAGGCAGCGGCGGGCTCGATGGGATCGTGTTGCCGTTGCAGTATATTGCCGATGGGCCATACGACATGTGAGTTGTGTTTCGCGCTTCCGGGTGTCTACGGGATGTCCTGGTATCGTCCAAGTATCGTCGGCCAATTGGCGGATCCAGAGAGGGCATTTTTACCTTCACTCTACATCCCGGTGTGGGGGTGGCTGTGGTACGAAGTCTAATGCCGCTAGCGGATGATACGCGTCGGACTTGGGGTCGGCATTCGGTTTTTCTTTGCGTCAAATACCCTATTCTATTAACGTTGGGAAGGGTGTTGACATTTTTCCTTTCAGTTCCTATACCCTTCCCATTCTCGTGGGTTCCGGATCATCTCCCCAAAATTTGTCCGTTCAGGTCGACACTGGCTCGTCGGACTTGGTTCGTGCTTCCTTCTCGCTGACGACGACGACTCACTTCTCGCAGTGGTTTGCATCTACCTCGTGTAGCTCGTCTGCATGTGGCCAAGAGCCACCTTACGATCCCTCCACCGCGGTCCCCACTAATGACGAATTCATCATACAATATCTAGTGGGCAATGTCTCGGGGCCCATCGTTTGGGACACGGTGACAGTCGGCGGCTACAGCATAAGTAACCAGGCATTGGGTACGCTTCTCCGTTCTCTTGGCTATCCACCGTTAAATTAGCATACAGCTGCCGCAAACGTAGTACAGTCCGAACCCTTGAGCTCAGAATTTTCAGGTGTCCTCGGGCTCGCGCTCCCTGCCAATTCAATCATCGCGAAAGACATTCCGCCCCAGATCGGTAACACTCCCGACGGTGCCGTTTGGTCGTCCAACCTGTTTTCTATCACTCCGGTCTCCTCTGCCCCCGCCGACCGCTTCCTTTCCATTGCACTCGAACGGCCAGGCAGCTCGACCGTGCCCTCAATACTTGGTATTGGGCGGCACCCCGCTTCGCTCGTTCCAGATCCGTCACAAGTCGCGTACGACACGCTCTATGAGCCCTCTGTCGAAGGGCCCTTATTCTGGAAGGCCGCAGTGCACAACATCACGGTGTATACAAACACTTCGCGGACGGCGGTTTCACTGGGCCGCGGTGCCAGCGGTGCGTTCCCGAGCGCCGTGCTCGACACTGGCGTTCCTGTAATTCTCACCACAAAAGCCGTGGCGGATGCCATTTACGGTGCAATTGGCATACAGCCGTCATCAGACAACATGTGTAGGTCTCCTATCCAATCCTCATATCTTATACCAACGAGTTTCTTGGGTGCAGATTACCTCCCGTGCACGACCCCGCTAAACATAACCGTCTCGTTGGACTACCGAGACGAGATCCCGCTGCACCCGCTGGATTTGTCGACACCACCGCCATCGACCTCTTCCAATCCCAATAGTTGCATCGGACTCATACAAGCCTCCGCCGATGCAACGCTCAGCAACCCTGCCTCGGGCATCGGCGATATGATCCTGGGCGTGCCTTTTCTGCGCAACGTATATACTGTACTGGCGTATGCCGTGCCAGACGCCAACGGTACCTTCCCTGCGGCGGACGCCAACGATACGATGCTGCAGCCGCGCCTCGGGCTCATGGGGCTCACAAATCCCACCATCGCCATGGAGGAGTTCCACCGCGTGCGCGTGCTGAACCAGCCCCTCGGCAACGGCTCGGACACGGGCGGCGTGGTGACTAGCCCCAGCGGGGGGCACAAGGCGAACGTGGGTATCGACGTGCTCATCGGCCTCGGCAGCTTTGTCGCGCTGTGCGTGCTACTCTTCGGCCTGCGGTGGGTGTTCGTGCGGCGCAGCCTGCGGCGCGGCGCGGACGGCGACCTGAGCGCGCGTGACGGCAAGTCCGCGCATGACCTCGCGCTCGCGCTCGGGGGGTACCAGCTCGCGCGCCGCGGCGGGGACGTCGACCGCGAAGACGGGCTGCTCACGGAGGAGGAGCTGCGCGCGCGACGGTACGAGGCGTACATGCAGTCCCTGCACACGGTCAGCACGGACCGGACGCAGATCGAGCCCATAGCGGAGGACGAACACATCAAAGACGGCTACGCGAAGGACCCGCAGCAGACGGAGCCGCCGCAGGATCTTTTGCTCCCCATCTCGCCGCGGGACAACTCTCTGCTCGTCCCCGAGCACTCGCCCGACGGCACGCGGCACGGGCGCGTGCCCAGCGTGAACCTCCCGCTGCTGCCCGACCTGAGCGGCGAGGAGGAGCCGACGTCTATGGCGGGCATCGGGACCGCGCGGCACAGCGCGAACTCTTTCAGTCGTGGGCGCTCCCCCGTGAGCCCAACTTTCCACCGCCTGTCCCTGGCCCCCAGCCACAGCCCAGAGTCATGACCTTGATCAGCATATCTCTCTGGGTTCACGTTCGTTCGTTCTTGTATATGTTGCACTTCATCCATCGTTCTCATGGACTTATTGTTGTATCTCTACTAATCATTGCATGCGTGTGCGGACTATCTTCACTACCTTATGATATTATGTTCTCATTTGTTCTACTTATCTCGCATCTGGACCTGTGTTCCACTACCTGTATTGAATTTAGTTACTGCAATAGTCGCCTCCGATTTCTGAAGACTCATTCAAGTCTAAGTGAGATGTATAATACATTCATCCATCCAGCCATTATTCTGTCTGTTTGGGTATTCGGTATTCTTCGTTTATCTACTTACGCGTGCTCGATCCACGCCGTATGCCGCCTGACGAGCTCGGCGATGATATCCTCCTCGATCTCCTTCACCTGCGCCATGGTCGTCCCCGCGGGAGGCTGGGACGCAATCCGGAGCCACGACTCGACGAAGGTCATGCTCTCGTCGTCGTGGGTTGCAGGGGGAGCCTGTGGCTTCGGTGGCGGGGGCGGGCCGAGTGTAGCCTCTCCGTCCTCGTTGGTCGTCCGGTTTCCGTCGACAACGACCTCTGTTGCGTCGTCAGTCCTTGTGGACTCTGCGGCAGGGGCGTCGGCGGCCGCTGAAGGTATAGGCTCGTTTATGTCGGTCGACGCCTCCGGCTCCGCGTCCTCCGCCCCCGGCGGCAGCGGCGGCAACGGTTTGCGCTTCCGCTCAACGAAGACGACCTGCATCTTGCGCGTGTGGAGCTCGTTCCCGATAACGACTTGGTGACCGTACCGCTCCAGCGCCGCGCGCGCCTTGGGGATGAGCAGGTGCTCGTCCGTCTCGAGCTAATCATCATGAGCAGCAGAAAGGAAGAAAAGTTGAAGACACAGTACCTTGAACGACACAATGTACCCGTCACGCGTCCACTCCTCCACCATGGGCTTGAGCACCTTAGGCACCTGGTCCATCTCAATGTGGAGGCTGCCCTTCCCGGACTGGATCTTGTGCTCCGACTACGTAACATCCCCATCAGCGTCTAAAACTCTCAACAATATGAGTGAGGCGGGCAACACACCATCTTCTGCCGAGGGAGGAAAAAGTCGGAGACGGCGGCCGCGAGGTAATACATCGCGCGGCGCCGGAGGACGGAGAGCTCCTGCGAGACGGCGCGAAGGAGCCACAGGTAGTCGTTCACTGTGACGAACGTGAGGGTGTGCAGTGTGCCCGCGACCTGCACGCGCTTGTACGCAGTAAGCACCGAGAGGAGATCTGCGTCCGCGCGCTTGTCCGCAGTAACGCCGACGGTGTCCGCTGCGGCACCGCCGCCGCCCTCGACGGCCAGAAAGTCGAGGAAGGGGTTGGTCGAGTGCGAGTAGTGCCGGCTGAAGGGCTGCAAGCTGAATTGCCGATGCATGAATATGACCGCGTAGCCGGCCTTGAGGAAGTATTCCGCGGAGGTCGCCCCTCGCGTTCCTGTTGCTAGTAAATATCGAAAAGATTACGGAGAAAACGGTCGGTTTGCGTACCGGCACTGAAGTTGTCCAGGAAACGCACGCTGTAATAGCGCAGCGTGAGCTCGATGCGGAACGCAAGGGTAATCCTCTCACACGTTGAGTTCTAATGGCACCGTCGTCCCGCCGCTCTATGCAGGTCGAATGAGACTACCGGTCGTATTGCCAAACGCCACTTACAGTGACTAGGACGACATTCCTATTCTGCGCCGCTTGACGTGCTACAAACTCTTGCACGCTTGCGATGTCCTCAGCGAGGGATGGTGGGGCCGGCTGGGTCGCAAAATACGACTCTGCAGAAAAGGATGCGGATTCTTGCATCGAATCAAGAGACCAATTGCCCAGTATATGTTGAAGTGGTTGCGGACAGTGTAAAGCTCTCTTATGTTATCGCAGAACGTATAAAGCCCCAGTTACGCCCGGACTTGAAAGGAAGCAGAAAATAAATAGAGGTCGATGGGGACAGCACTGGTACGAGTTTTGGCCCAGGCTAGGGTGATCTGAGGCCCGTACAAGATTTTGTATTGGTGGTCGCCGTCGTTATCAGGATAAGGCCGTTGCAATGCGAACCCAGCAGAGACAAATACAGAAAGCCAGACGCAAATTAAAAATGAAAGAAGTCGATTTTGTCTATGCATGCGAAAGCGAGATAGTAATAATGTTACGCGCGGGAAATGTATGCAAGGAAAAAGGTTGCAAGACAGAATAAATACATGAACCGCAAAATCACGGTCACTACCGAAGTCCTCCAATTCTCGCCCAGAACATATCTTCCCGCAACCGGACGAGCTCTTTCCACGTCCGCTCCTCCCACGTCACGTCCCCGACGTACGCTTCGTGCTCTTCTCCCTCCTTGGTATCCTGGGCCTTCTCCTTCAAGTCCTCGTCGAGATGACCGTTGGCTGCGGGTTTCTCCACCTCTTCCTTCGCTGCCTCTAAAGGAGGAGAATCCACGCGGGGTATGTCCACGTCCACCTTCGCCTCTTCGTCGGTCGCCTTCTCTGCCTTCTCCTCCTCCTTTTCTACGGCTGCGGCAGGCTCTTCAACGGCGGCAGCATCACCACTGGTCTCTGGAGTAGGAGGAGCCTCGGCGTCGGGCTTCGTCTCTTCTGCGTTGGGGACAGACGCATCTGCCTCCGCCACCTTCTCGACCGTCTCTTGGACAGGCGCCTTCGCCCCCTCGTCGCCCCCAGCCGCTTCCCCAGCGTTGACGACGGCGGGCGTTTCTGCAGCTGCATTCTCAGTCGCAGCAGAGGCAGTCTCTGGCGGGGGAGGAACAGGCCGCACCGCCCGCGCAGCAGCACGCCGCGGAAGTGGTGGCGGCGCCGCGCCCGGCGTCGGGGCCACAGGAGCAGTAGGCACCGCATCAGTTGACCCTGGCGCGGCAGCAGGCGGCGGAGCGTCAATGGGGGACGCAGCGGCAGCAGGTGTTCCGGGGCGAGAGTGTGGGAGTGGCACCTGATGCGCCGAGAAACGCTTCAGCTTCGCATCTTCCGCCTTCACTGCGAGCACCGGTGCAGGCGCAACGGGCTCCGGGTGTGGGTTTGGGAGCTCAGACTCCGCAGGCAGTTTCGCATCTTTCGCTTTCACTGCGACCGCCGGTGCAGGTGCAGACACGGCAAGTTCCGGGTGTGGGTTCGGGAGATCCGGCTGCTCGGGGCGCGGAGGGGGTGGCGGGGCCGGGCGGTTCCGCCCCTCGCTCCGCTTCGGCAGCGGTGGCGCAGGCTCAACCGGCCTCGACGGCGCGGAGATGGTGGGGTGCATTGGCGGTGGCGTCGGCAGGCCTTTCTCCTCCGCCTTCTTCTCCTTGTTCCCATCGCCGCTCCAGCTGGCCGCGCGCTCCCCGAGCGCGCTCGCCATACCCCACAGCCCGCGGCGGCGCGGCGGCACCGGCGGCGGGCCCATCCCCAGCTCGCCCACGGGCGGCGACGCGGGGAGGTTCGGCACTTCCTCCTCCCACACGCGCTCGACGACGCCCGTGCGCACGAAGGCCCAGAGCGTGCACGTCGCGCGCAGGCGCGCGAGGCACCAACCGGACGTGCAGAGCGGGTAGATCGTCGGGGAGGACACGGTGGACTGCGTGAGCGCGTTCAGGGAGAGATTCGTGAGCGCGTTGCCGTGCGGCGGGGGGGCGGCCGCTGCCGCTGCCGCCGCGCGGGACGTACCCACCGAGGGCAGGAACGGGGAGGGGCTCGAGGAACGGGTGGGCGGGTTCATGGGCTGCGGGGGGCGGCTGCGGCGTCGCGATGCGGAAGATGTATATCTGCGGCGGGTACGGCGCCGAATGCTCGTGCAAGGCGGGCGCCATTGGCCGCGATAGTGAGCGCGGAGGGGGTGTAGGCGAGCCGTTTACGTTCGTGTAGGACAGTGTCTTTTTCAGGACGGATGCCGACCACGAGTTGTTGGGGGAGTGGTTGTGCATGGAGGGGTGCGTGGGCGGGCGAGAGTGGTGGTGGTGGGGAAGTTCAGGGGTGGAAAAGATGGGCGTCCCACAGAGCGCACAAGATATGTTGTTGTTGCTGCTGTTGAGGCCGGGTATATTGCTGTTCGCGCCCGAGTTTGCAGACGACTCTGATAGCAGAGCGCTGGACGACATGGGTTCAATGGTCAATTGGCCTGTATGTATGGCAGCGAGGACGGAGCGGCGGGAGAGCCAGTTGAGGGAAGGCGCGAGGTCGAGTCGGACGGTAGGTTCCCTGCAGCAAAGACATCAGAAGTAGTGCGTGTAATTATAATAGGACCACAGACTCACGAGTCTTCCGAAGACAACCGCGCTAGAAATGGCATGGGAAGAAGGGTCGTCATTGCAGGCGGGGAGGGTGAAGACGGATGTACGGAGCGCAGGTGGGCGACGAACAGGAGGAATTCCTGATAGGGAAGATGCGAGCTCAACAAGCGCGTCTCCTTGACCAGTGCACCGCTGCTCCCACTCCGCCTGTCCACCCACTTGCCCTTGCCCATGACAAGCTGCATCTCGCGCGCCTTTTTCTCGGCTTCGTCCTTTTCCCCTTGTAGCGTCTGCATCTGCTGCTGCATCATCCCCACCATCTCTTCCGCACCCTTCAGCGCCGTCTCGGCCTGCTCGACTCTGCGCTCCGTCATCGCCTGAGAATACCGGGCCTCCGCGACCATGGTGTTCGCCTGCGCAAATAACGTTGCGCTCAGGTCGTCCAGATCCTTCTCAATATCGGCCTTTGCACTCTCCGCCTGTCCGCGCTGCGCCGCCTCGTCCGTCGCCTTCTCCATGAGCCGTGTGAGCTCCGCGGTGACATGCGACTTCTCCACCAGCAGGCCCGTATTGAGCGCAGAAAGGTGCTGTGTGCGTTCGAGCTCGAGCTGCGATATTTTGAGCGAGGACTGGCGCGCCTGGGCCGACGCCATATGCAGATCGTCCTCGAGGTCCGAGACACGATCGTACGACTTGACGAGCTTCCCGTTCAGCTGCGTCACTTGGGAGAAGAGGTCCTGGATCTGCGAGCGCAGAGAGGTGATGACCATCTCTTGGGCATCTGCTTCGGAGGCAGTCTGGTGGTGCGCGGATTCTACACCATTGACGGTCGGAGCGGGTGCATCCGGTGCTTCCTGTGTGTCTGCCATGGTTTCAATCTATTTGAGAGCATTGAGAGCACGAACACCATGCGACTTGGGACGCACCGACTCAAATTACTTTCGTCCTGCTCAAAAAAGTCAGTGATCCTCGAGCCATGCATGAGGTTTCGAACGTGCGTACCACTGAAAAGCAGAAATCGCGCAAGGTATGGAGTGCTTGAGAGAGTTAGACGCGCCCGTATTCTCGAGTCCGCCAATTGGAGGTCGTTGGACGTCTCCCTGGACAGTAGAGGATCTCTGGAAACTACGCATCATGGAATCAGCGCTGCGAGAAAGCTGGATTTGCTAACCTTGAGCAAGAAGTGCAACCTGAAGGGAATTCGGAGCGATTATCGACCGATGGCAAAGCTTCGCGACTGCGTGGAGGATCCGAAGTGAAGCGAAAAGATGAAAGGTGGTGCCAGGTAAACTTGCGCAGCCAAAGCACGCAAAGAAAAATTGGAGATATTTCTCCGATATTATATTGCGTCCCGTGTAATCTCTGAGGCAGGTATGGCGCGCCAGCCGCTTGGGAAAAGACGCAAAGTTATGCCGGACGAATGTTTGGCGGAAGGTGATAGCACTTGAAATTTGGTACTGTTTGGTGCTTCGCCTTGCTCTCTCCGCCCACCCACCACCAACGCTCCTGATCGCGTTTCTCATCCCAAAATTACCCAGATGTCCTCCTCGCCTGGTAAATCACACCATAGAGACTTTGTTTTATTTTTTTTCGGTTTAGTTCTAGGCCTGAAGCAAGTCTGAAGCCTAAAAATTCGAACTTGAAACCTGAAACTTGGAAAGACTTGCATGTAGTGCTAAATGCAACGACAAGCCTGTCCCGACAGTCGTCCTCTGTCTCCGCCAATACAGCCCGACATCAATCGCCCACCATCAATCTCAGGTTCGGCGACTAGCCTTTGGGGTTTATCATACAGCATGGCATGCATATGACACGCCACTTTCATTATAAAACCTGTGGTCGAGTGATAGAGGCCCCTTCCACGGCTCCGCTCACGACTCTTCATGAGCAGTGATACCCTCGTCACTAATGACCGCGATGCCTGGACGATTGCGCTGGTTGGCGCGCCCGGGGTAGGAAAGACCCGATTCATCAGCCGAGTGCGTTTCAGGTGTACTCTTGTCTTTCTCCGCTGAAAATCCGTACCAGTTTGTATTGGACGATTTTGAAGGTGTGTGACGACATGCAGCCTGCGCAATTATGTCTAATTACCGTGTCCAGTTCGCCGTTGCTTTTTTAGACTAGTCCGTGTTGACGGCGATTCAGGAGCTCCTTGAAAGCTCCACGATCAAGCAAGGATTCTCGAGACAGCTCTTGGTCGACGGCCAGATAACCATCGTCACCTTGCTTGACGTCTACCGTACGCAGCGATTTCCACTCGTCCTAAATGGGCCTCGCCAAACTTCTTCCAGCCGGGACGAACGATGTCGATGTTGAAGAGACCCTGCTTCGGTTGGCCCTGCTTCTCACCTGAGGGACGCGCTAATTATGCCGTAGCGACGCAGACGCGTTCATCCTCATGTACAGCACCACCTCGCCATATTCCCTCCAGGACGTCGTAGCGCACACACGCGCGGTGCGTCGCGCATGCGGGCACGATCCACTCCTATCCCTCGTCGCGAACCAATGCGACCGGCCGGCGCAGGACCAGGAGGTGTCGCGCGTGGAGGGTGCAGCCCTCGCGCGAGAGCTTGACTGCGTGTTTGCGGAGGCATCGGCGAAGACGGGGGCCGGTGTACAAGATATTGCGCGGGATCTCGTTCGCCGCTTGCGCGCCCGGAAGCAGCAAAGCGGGGGGACAAAGCCGGGACGCCGGGTTTGGGGCTATCTGACCCGCCGATGAGTACTGTATCCTAGAGTTTTTTGGCGCTTGATACACTGTAATCTCAATATAGTCCTTATCTGCGGCCGCCAGCTGTCCGATTAGCGCCAAACGAACTGCCCCTTCATATTGCAACAGGGACCAGGCAGCTTCCATTTCGGGAAGGTAGCCGCTGTTGCCATCAAACCTATGCTCGACGGCCATCTGGGGACCCCTGGGACGCCTTCTACCATCAGCAAACCCACGTAGTAGCCATTATCGCCCCGGATTGAGACAGTTAGGACTTGAAAATTTGTTCTCATTTGTTCACTGTGGTTAAACTGTACTATTTTTTTGTATCATAGGGCAAACTTTGAATCAAGTTTATAAGTCTTATGAGTCGAGCGCTACGCCCTGAGAACCTGCTTCTATGTGGGTGGTCAACACAGTGGGACTTGTGGGTGGTACACTGAGCAGCCCCTCCTCATCATGCCCACACCCCGCTGACCGCATACCATGCCCTGCTGCCACACCTCACACGCCTGTTATGGGAGCCACACATATTTGACCTGAATATCAATTAGATAGACGTGTACAAAATTTAAAGGATAAATGTCAATTAAGTGTAAATAACTATTAAGTATTGGATGTGATGGCAGACGCGGTCGATCCTGCCAGCAAACACAGGGTCAGGGAGTCGAGGGGGGTCCCAACGATGCTGGCCATGGTTTATTTTGAGTGAATGGGCCAAGGTTTAAAGGAGATGCCTAACTTTCTGTTCAAGGCACATATCCACATGTTGTCATCATTGGATATGATGGGGTGGCCCCGGAGTCGATCCAGCCGGTGAACGCCAGGTCAGGGGGAATGGAGAAGGGTCCCAACGATGCTGGGCATCATTTAGTTTGAGTGAATGGGCCAAGATTTGAAGGAGATACATACCTTTTTTCAAGGCAAATAATCACATCTTCCCATCACTGGACATGATGGCAGCGGCCGGTGAACACAAGGTAGGGGGAGCCGAGGAAGGTCCCAACAATGCTGGACATCGTTTAGTTTGAGGAAATGGGCCAAGATTTGAAGGAGATGCATACCTTTCTTTTCGCGGCACATATCCACATATTATCGTCATCGGACGCGATGGGGCGGCCACGGGGTCGATCCGGTGGGCGAACACAAGGTCAGGGGAGTTGAGGAGGGTCCAAACGATGCTGGGGGTCGTTTATTTTGAGGAAATGGCTGCATTTCTGAAGGAGATCTATGCCTTTCTTTTCAAGGTACATACCCACATATTATCGACATTGAATGTGATAGGGTGGCTGCAGGATCGATTCGGCCGGCGAACACAAGGTCGGGGGAGTCGAGGAGGGTTCAAACAATGCTGGGGGTTGTTTAGTTTGAGGAAATAGACACATTTTTGAAGGAGATCCATACCTTTCTTTCCAAGGCATATATCATGTCATTGAATGCGGTGGGGTGGCCTCGGGGTTGATCCGGCCAGCAAACACAGTGCAGGGAGAGTTGAGGAAGGTCCCAACAATGCTGGCCGTCATTTAGTTTGAGTGAATGGACCGAGATTTGATTTAGTTCAAGGTTGTCGAGAAGAGAGTGTCACGATCATGTGATGCTGACATTGACTCATTATGCCAAATATGTCGATGAAGACTTGATTGTCCTGGGGTAAGTCTGCTGAACAAACAGTTGCAGAGACACAGAAAGTATGAAAGGTGCCCAATTATTCAAGCATTTATTGGGATTTTCTTGAAGTCTCCCCCAAAAATGTCAAGCCGAACAAATTCAGGGATCCAGGCTTGGACTGACTCGGCATGCCTGTCACGCAGTGGCTGTGGAACACACGCACAACTCCCTCCCTGCCTCATTACCTCTATATGCCTGAAGCTATTGAGAAATGAGTGCTGGCTGCCTTTCTAGCTCTATTCATTTGTTGGGCAAGAACACATTTTCCTGCTGGGTCATCAAGGGTAATAGGAATCTGGACGGACATCTGTAAACAAGTAAAAGCAGGTATGGGAGAATGTACCCTTCTTGCATATTCCAAAACCCTGGATGAATCAATGATCAGAAAACATCAAGACTGGACCATAGGATTGCATTGATTGTGTTCCCGATTCACATGGGGGTTGATGATAGAACAGGTATGTCCATACAACAATGCACAGTTTAGGAGACTGCTGAGGATATAGGTCTGGAAACTGCTTCCAAATGTGGTGCAGAAGCAGGTGTCTAAAAAATATACAAACTAGTCCGATTTTATAAATTTATCATCTGGATGGTCAATGCTTGGTTTCCCCTGTGAAGTGAGTCATTAGTATTATAGTTGCTTCCCCACATCTAATATAATCCAGTACCCACTCAAATGGCACAAGAAAAACATCCTGGGGACGAATCCAGAAGAATCCAGTCATTTTGGTGGCCTTATACACGTGCTTTTGCTTCCAGCTAATGTGCCAAATTTTTATAATAGAGTGAGGCGACAGACTAATTGTCAATATCAACATACTGATCATTAAATAGCAAAATTTTGGCCAGAAGCATAAAATGGAATGAAATGCACAGTTTCTTGCTGGTAACAATAACATCTGACACAGTCAGGTAAAGTTGTCACTACTATTGTCAAATATATCAAATTGGGCTCAATGTAGATATTCCCGTGAACTGAGTGTTCATGGAAAACTTGAAAGTGTAACAAGTTCAAGACGTGCAAATCTGATACGTGGTTTCAATGTAAGCATAAATAATAGGGAATTGTTGAGATGAGAGTTTGATGTATAGTCAGAAAATGAGTGATTCATCACTTAAAGACAGCTAGCAAAACCAATATGGTGGATGCACCTTCATTCTTTGATTCGGGAGAGGTAGCTCAAGCTATTTTGCTCTTTGATGGACTAGGACCTGTGATTTTTGGGGAGCACTGGGAAGATATTTTAGACAAGGAGGGAGAAGAAGCAACAACCGAAGATATGATGGATTCTTACAGGAGGTTACCACAAACACTAATGCATGTGCAAAACCTAAGTCTCAAGCCCTTGACAAAACTGATATCAGAAGAGAAAGATTACCTGGCTTCTCAGGGAGAGGACACTGTCAATTCTCTGGTTAGATATCTGACTGAGGAATTAGACGCCCAGATTCCAGTTGAAGAATCAGTTGGAGGCTGTTTCGACACCACAGACTTATATGTACCCCAATCGGGATTTCACAAGTATTGATATACTGTGACACCCGCGTTCGATACCCTTACTCACAGTGCTGGCCCCTCAATTAAGTAGGCATTTTAGTTAGCTCCGCTTCTTTAAGTATGGTAAAACAAATAATTCGGCCCAAAACTTAATTGATTGCATCTGATTTAGCGGACATAGAAATTGTGCCGAGGTTTCTCCTTCAGTTAAATTTGATATGATCAATAAAGTATCGGGCCGACTTATTTGTTTTACCGTACTTAAAGAAGTGGAGCTAACTAAAATGCCTACTTAATTGAGGGGCCAGCGCTGTGACTCGCTACAACATCAGTTGCAGTAAGGGTAAGCTCGCTCGTACTACATACAATACAACCTACTCACACACTTGTACCTATGTGCTTACAGTAGTTCAGGTTGCAACTGAATCAGAATCCGAAGAAGAGGAAGAGGTGGTACAGGAGGAATAAGATGTGGATCAAGATGAGAGCGAAAAAGCTGTACTTGCAGATGACACAAGGTCAGAGATATCAGACTCAGATCTCCCAGAACTCACAGTAATTCTTTTTTTCTAACTGGGTAATTCAAGCTGAATTTCTTTAGGACAGCGAGGATGATGATGATGATGCCACAGTTGAACAACTATCCTTGATAAGGGACCCAAAGAGGGCTCGACTGCCCACCTACTTATATAGAGACCATGAAGAAAAGGCTATTTGGACCTTAACTCGTGCATCTGTCAAAACAACAGGAAGAAATCCCTCAAACTCTCCTCCAGAAGCTATCTACCGTGTCTGTGGCATCCAGATCTGACAGAGGAGCAACAACAATTAGCCATTAGAGCGAAAAATCCTCATTGAAATCCTCACATTGGCATACGAAAGGGGACTCAAACCCAGATCAAAAAAGAAATGGATTTGCGCTCCGAAGCAACGGAAGAGTTGAGAGGATCACTGGGACGGGAGCTAACAAATGAGGAGGTGCTTAAAAAGGTGAGGGATGATAGGAAGGCAGAAAGAGAAGAGGAAGAAAGTGAGGAGAGACATGAAGGGAAAAGATGAGGCCCATGATACCTCAGTCACTATCAAGAGCAAGCGCCTGCAGGCTAAATTCGATGGGCCGGATGCAGCTAGATTGTTGCAAACCCAGGCAACACGGACATTGGGTATAGGATTCACCAAAGAAGAAGAAGGCCACTGACTTGGAGGAACTGATTGCATTTGATTCAGATTAGCTAAGTACATAGTTATAGTTCACATACAGCACTAGATATATATCATATCAGAAGATATTAGCATATTAGCAAGAGTTGATCAGCCAGTTACTGATGCTGTGGGCAGTATTGCAGCTGAATTTGATCGAAGCTGTGCACGTCTGCCAATCCATTGCTCGTCCTCCCTCCTTGCTCAATACTATGGTGCTCAAATATATTGCATATGTCCCCCGCCCTCTGGAGCCTCAGAAATGTTTGAATCTGCGCCAGCGGTGGTACTTAGATATTTAATATGGTGCATACATATGTTGGCAGTACTAGGTAGGTAGTTATGAGAGACGTACCTATTTTTTGACTCTTTGGATGGGCCAGGCCAAAGGCATGAGGGGAAGTAGCGAGTAAGTACCTTATGACTCAGAGAGTCAGGAGAGTCTGAGTTGAATATGTGCCTGGATAATTTGGGGAGCATCAGACCGCAAAATAAAAGGCTCAGGTTCTTGAATGCAGCACCCAGCCTGCAGTAAAGGCTTCATTCTCTGCAGATCAAATTATCAGAGCAGTTTAGTAGTCTCACAGTCAAACAAATGTAGATGTGCACCGCTTGCTGCCAGGCCTTTCATGGTTGGCAGTACTGGTGCAAATGCACCAACCCTTGCTGAGATTGTGAGAAGTGCAGCGTTTAGAAGTGTATGGGTCATTCTTCAACAAAATCACAGGTCCGAAGTCATGTTTCAGCACAAGATGATATCACCAAGCCCACGTGAAGGCACTGGGATTGGGGTCAACAAGTTCCAAATCAGCCAGATTTTTTTTTCCAACCACAAGACCCAGTCTATAGATTCTAAATATATATGTGATCATTTACCTTCTACTCAAAATGAACCAGCTACCAAATCGAATGCCTGCATCTGTGTGACATCATTACAATTTTCGCGGCCCCAACTGAGCCTTGAGGTCAGTTTAAATATAATTAAGTTCAAATCAGACACAATTGGGCAAACTCTGGAAGGTCTGGAAGGCGGTGAATGGTTATAGGTTGTAGGCACTGAGTGGACGACTTTACAACGTGTCGGCACATTGAAAGTTGACGTGGTCTTTACACAGGTTGTACCTCGGCTTTGGTCGGCCTGCCTGCAATATTTACCCAATCACAGGACCGGCATCGGCAACACACGAGTACCTGGTCCATTTAAGCCAAAATGGCAATTGCCCGCGATTTTCTTGACAGGGGCACGGCTAAAGCTGCTCTGTTCAAATTTGCACCGCAGGCCGAAAAAAATATGTGAGGAAGCAATTATGTAGATATGAATGCATCCTAACCCCCATCCAATATTTGGAATAGCTGGTGTGAATCTTCCCTCTCTCTTCTTTCTTCTCCCTTCTCTTTCCTTTTTGGGATTTTATTATTCTGCTGACGAATTTACCCACAACACCAGTAACTAGCCATTTGATCTGTATACTGGGTTGTAGGTCATATGATGAGAGAGGTGTGCCAGGGGTCCTATCTACAATGCCGAACATGCGGTGCACTGATGAGAGTGATCTACATCAATTTGAGGCGAAATGTGAAGCTGCCTGGTCCCTGTTGCCATACCTTCATGCTCCGGAGCCGGTGCCTGGTTCATTCTTGGAGTGGGAGTCACCCGTCTCGCTTGCGCGTGTTCACGTCTGTAGCGGTGAACACGCCTTTCCGAAGACGTCTCGCATAACCACGAGATAAGATGGCCGAGCGTCACTTGCGGTCAGCTGAGCGGTTTATATGCCGATGACATGCACAACCGGCCAGGTGGGGCTGTATAAATGCAGGCGAATATTCTCACCTACCCGTCTACTTTCCCCCCGCTCTCATCCGCTCTCATTCCCCCTTCGACGATGTCTGAAAAACGCAAATTCGTGCCCGCGTACGAGAAGGAAGCATTTTGGTTCGAGCGACGCATGTTTCTCGAGAAAGCCGGGTATAGACTGCGCCCGAAATTTAACCCGGGCTTCGTGGGGCCAAAGCCACCGGGACGCTATCACCTTGGGGATGATCATACGGCCCAGCATCCGGTGCGCAATAGCGCGCGCGCAGCTGATTATCTCTCATCTTAGCTTCATTAGCGGAAACATATCATGGACGCGGAACGTATTTCGGACGGGCAAGAGGTCATGCTGAAATGGGTGTCGAGAAGGACGCATCCGTGCGAGGTGGAAATCGGCTGCCTGTTCTCGACCCCGTCGTCGTCCAATAATCCCAGAAACCATTGCATTCCGATTCTAGATGTGTTGCAGGATCCGCAGGACGACGATAAGCAGATCATTGTAATGCCCCGTTTAATACGTTTTGATGAGCCTATGTTCGACACGGTCGGCGAAGTGATAGATTGTTGGCGTCAAATATTCGAGGTGCGTTTTGTTTGCCCGGTTTCGACTCTAATGAATGAACTGTTTGAACAGGGCGTGCAGTTTATGCACGAGAATTTTGTTGCCCATCGGTACGTCTCATATGCAGTCTCGGAGCAAGGTGTTGACGCTCCTAAAGTGATTTTAGCCTCCTTAATATCCTACAGGATCCAACAAAGTTGTTTCCTCGTGGCTTCCATCCCGTCAATTATTGCCTTAACCCCACTAATGATGGTCTGGCGTATTCTATCACACGCACCGAGTGCTGGCCCCGCTACTACATTATTGACTTTGGGCTCTCTCGTCGCTACGACCCCTCGAAGGGCCCGCCGCTAGAACGCGTCACTTCTGGAGGCGATGGAAATCCCCCGGAATACGCTGGCACCGAGTGCAATCCCTTCCCCGCCGACATATACTGCTTGGGCAACATCCTGAAACGGCATTTTATCCGATCCGATCCGTCTGTACGTCCGTCACTTACCCTATCCGCTGACCTCGCGAGCTTACTGGCGTCGATCAATTTAAATCCAATCCAGTGCTGGGGCGAGAACCACACGCCGCTTCAGTTCCTGAAGCCCCTCGCCGACGACATGACGCATAAAAATCCCGCGAAGCGGCCGACGATCGGGGAGGTGATTCAGCGCTTCAATAAGGAATGCGAGCACCTCAGTCAGTGGCATCTCCGCAAGCCCGGGCAAGCGATGGAATGGAATGCGTGGCTCGACCAGATGTTCCGCCGGATCAAGAACACGTTCAAGGGCGTCGCTCCCCTGCCGCGTACTGCGCCGCCGAGCACCCGGGCATTAAGTCCCCGCATGCGGGCGTTCTACACTAAAACACCTAAATTGGAGGAGAAAGAGAGGAAAGCTCATTGAATCGCGGCTGGGCTATTTGAATGCGTTATTAATCGCGCATTGTACTCTTTATCACAGCAGTATGGATGTATCTACCGTATGTCGGTGTTACGGTTTTCGAAATCAAAAACTCGGGTTCACGTGATCGTGTGGTTCAAATGTTGCAAGGACGTCGACAAGATAGGTGCGTGAAATTGTTTACGAATCTTCCTTGCTAAAACGACGAGCGCTGTTCGTCACTGACAACTTGCACTTCCGCGGCCAAACTTGTAAGGGGAACACATCGAGCAGCGGGTTTCTTGGGCCTGACGCGGAGGGTTCAACCGCGTAAACGACATGGAAACGACTCCGCTGATCCGTACGACGAGTGGAATCGCAATACTTTTTTTTCTTTGGGAACAGCGCAAACGGCAATTAGTATCTATTTCAGGCAACTGTTCATCGTCAGTACGAATACGCCGTCGACTTCAAGCACGAAAAGTCAAAGTAACCACGCAATCCTCCGTATCTCAAACAGTACGGGGATCATCGTCGATATGCGGACTCTTGTCGACAAGCCAACGTCCAGAAGCCCGCTGTTCCAGCGTTAAGCGACATCGACGATATAAAAGCCGCGCCGTCTTGCCTGTTTCTTCAGCTGGCCTCACCCACCATTCAAATAACTTACCCGTGCTGGACACGAGTAACTTCACGACCTCACACCGTTCACGACTTTCACGACTCACGACACGCTCCACAATTAATCAAGCTATCATGTTCATGATCCACACCACCTCTGCTATCGTGCTCGCCGCCGCGGCCCTGCATGCCACCTCGACCTATGCCGCCGTCCTTCCGTCCACAGACTCCACGTATGCTAACGTCTCCCTCTCTCTGTTCGGATTATCGACTCACCTTGCCTCAACTAGCGATGTCACCGCTCGACAAAACTCGGGCTCGGGGTCAGAAGCTAATCCACCGATGGTCCCGGTCGCCAGTGCCCAAGTGGGAAGCGTCTCGGTTGAAACTCCTCTCAGCACCCGCATTGGCATCACGAGGCCTATTGAGACCTCTGACCCGAAGGGCAAGGGCAAGGGCAAGGGCGCACATAAGGACAAGAAAAAGGGCGCCCACGGAGAGAAAGAGAAGACCGGCGTACACCCACACAAGAGCCATGACCACAGCAAGACCGACGTTCATCACCACCACCACAGCAAGACCGATGCGCATCGGCCAGAGGGCACTGCACATTCGGGCAAGAAGGATGGCTCCAAAGGCAAGGGTAAGGGCAAAGGCAAGGGTAAGGGCAAAGGCGAAGGAAAGGGTAAAGGCAAAGGAAAGGCCAAAGGCAAAGGAAAAGGCAAGGGCAAAGGGAAGGGAAAGGGCAAGCCGCATTCGCACTTTCCCGGGCAATCGGATTCGATGATTCCGGCGGGTGAGGCGACGTCGACCTACTTGGATCCGACACCATATGGGACGTGGGGGAGCGCGAGTGCGGCGATCCCTGCCCAGCCCACCGAATTCCAGGGGGGCCCCGAGGAGTCGATGTCACAGGCAGGGATCCCGACATGGAGCGCGGCAGGCCCTGGGGTGACGCCCCCGCCCACCGAATACCCGGGTGGCCCCGCTGAGAGTAACGGTGACGACTCGGAGACTGCTACCGATGAGTCCGGATCCGAAGACGCAGACGGGGGAAGCAACGGGCAAGGGGGCGCGGACACAGCCTCGGCGGCAAGCACAGGGAGCACGGCGCTGCCGCCCACCAAGAGGCACTCGTGGATTAGGCAAGTGGAACACCATCGCAGGAAATAGTCCACGCTAATCCCGGTTCTTCACCAGCGCCCGCGACGCAGAATTCAATCTGGACTAGATTAGCTTGGGGGTGTTTTGAGCTGGAAGGAAGGAGGAGCGGGGCAATGGCGTGGGCGCGGCCGGGAAGTTGTGGAGGTGGGTGTCGTGTAGGCACTCCATACGTTATCTTGGATGACGAAATTCATTTTTTGTCTTTCAAATTTTGGCCGCGGTGTCGCGGTTGAGATACTTCCAGTGCGCGGAACAAATTAGAGATGATAAATCTGTCAATTTGCTTTTATCCTACTCAAGTTGCGGTTGAAACCGCCGTTCTTTCGAATTCCACGACTGCGATGCTTTCCTGCTGTACAGGGTTGAAACGATCAACGAGATAATTCAATACTGACTCAAACTTGACATACCTTCAAGTTCGGTGAATTGAATTTCAGCCACTGATCGGACTCAAGTTTCTCTGTTTTCCAAGACATCCCCAGCGCTCTATTTCACTCACCACTCCTGCACACAGTTAACATCATGTTGCCCAGGATAACATGCCCGGAAATTATGTTTCCGAAGGATGTGTTCTCACGAAAGTCGTTCTCAGCACGGCGGCAGTGTATCACCCAGAGTACAGGTTAAGATACCCGTACCTGCAGAGCCGGTATGCTTCCCTCCATAGCTTTGACGAATCCGTCGAACACACTGGGGGCATGATACAATCTGCCGGCCCAGCAGATGTGCAGCAGATGGTGGGCAGATAGGAAAACCGCCCAATGAATGCCCGTTATCTGCCGGGCCCGCAGATGTTGGGCAGATATCAAATCTGCCCCCCATTTGCTCGTGATCTGCAGGCCGGGCAGATATCGGGCAGATTTGATATCTCCCGCATATCTGCATGTTATCTGCCGGGCGCGCAGATTCAAAATCTGCCGGGTGGGCAGATTTTGAGAAGATGTCAAAAGTGCCGCGAGGCAACACTTGCTAAAAAAGGCTAACAAGAAAACCAGCTGACCTTCGGGACCCCCTTGACCGAAAACAGATTGCCTACGAGTTGAACAATGGTTTGCATTCAATGTTCGAACACAGCGCACAAAGATCCGCCTCAACAAGGCCTTTAGTGAGCCAAAAACATTGAAATGGTTGTTTACCGTGCCAGTATAATGTGTCTTCCTCCTCCTCCTCCTCCTGGTGACACCAGAGTGCTGGTGACTACGCGCCTCCAGCAACGCATGTTGTGCCAGGAGCGAATTCGCGCTGGCAGAACGGACGCAGCTGCGTAGGCTCGAGCCGTGCGGACGGGAGCACCGAGTCCATGATGGGCACTCGGCTAGCGAGGCTGGGGATTCTGTGCGCAACGGATGCGAACGAGGCAGGGAGACAACCATGGTGCTTGTGGTGAGGGCTAAGTCAACAGATGCCCACCTAAACAGAGAAAGAAAGGAAACAACTCTAGAACGTGGCTTCACTGCTACGTGCTCACGGGCGCGGTGGACCGCCCGAGCAGACTGGTGCACACCGCTGAGGGCTACTCGGTGGACGGGGTTGGGCAAGCAGTGCTGCACGCGGCGTTGTTGCGTGTGACCACGGTGGTGTTGCTGCGTTGGTCATCACAGTGCGGTCGAATCAGCAGCGGGTTCGCTTACGAGGAAGGGCGGACACCGATGCTCTTCATGAGCATGGTTGTGCATGGGGCGAACAACGTCATGGAGATGAGCGCTTGGGTTGGCCGTGCGCTCGTGGGCGTAGTACAGTGGGAGATCGCCGCACTCGTGACCATGTCACCAATAGGCTCCCGCTGAACGAGGAGTCAGCGGGCAGAAAGAAGAAAAAAATCAAGACTCACCTCAAAACACGACAGAAACCGAATCCGCTCGTGAGAGAGAGGGGGTATTGGTTCCGACGCATGGGAGCAGAACGGCATGGGCACGGGCAAGGGCTGTCAGTAGTTCTCTTCGTGGGGTTGGGCTGTGCACAGGCTTGCATTGTTGGTGGTGCCTGGTGAACGGCGTGGAGGATGCTAGTGGGGGCTGGTGTGCTGGTGGTACTACCTTGCACGTGCAAGATCTCCCTGTTCATGGCTGTGTCGCTAACGAGCTCCCACTCTGAGGGGGAAGTGAAATGGCGAAATAAAAATAAAAAAACCACCAAAAGAAAAGACGCTAGAACACGGGTCAACATGCGTGCTCACGGGCGGCGCACAGATCTGCCGAGCGGAAAGGCCCACGCAGGCGTGGGGCGCCAGCAAACGGGACTGGCGAGCACGGTTGGCGAGGATCCTCGAGAACGTGGTGCAAGTGGGGTTTGCTGTGTTGGTCACCAGCGCGGCAGCAGGCTGGTTTGTGTGTGTGCTATCGTCGTTGACCACCAGCGTGGCAATTCCTGAGAGCAGTCGGCATATAGATTCCCATGAGAGCAGACTTCTTGCACCCGCACGTGGTATTGTCACCCAGTGCGCCGGTTGAGGGGCTTTGCCTCAGTGGAGCAGGGATGTTACTACGGCAGCACGGAGCTTGTTGTGGGGTGTGGCGATGGAGACGCTTACGTGGTGGACCAACATCGCAGGGATAAGCATGCCTTGGGGCCAGGAGACGGCGACATCGTACCAGAGCACGATGGGGGTGTCAACGGCGTGCACTGGGACTAGAGCGCTGCCTTCTGACACTTGCAAGGGGCGCCGGGTTGGTGGGTGGCCGTTGTGAATGGCTGTGTGGGAGTTATCATGGGTTTAGGCTCGCATGCTGCACCTGCGCATGCGGGAAATGCGGCGCGCCGGCCGTACAGTCAACAAGTCAACAAAACATGCCAAAACCAAGAAAAAAGCAAACACACCTGCGTAAAGAGACGCCACAGCCCGCTGACGTGTGTCAGTTGCCCATGCAGCGGTTTTTCTATGCAGGCCGTGGTGAGCGTAGCATCGTCAGGGGCTCACCTGACGTAGACAGTGAGGAGGGCGCGCAGGAGCGGAGGCGATTTGCGGGGGGTGCAAGGATGGCAACCGTCTGTCGAATCTTGTGGTTGGGTGCCGGCGCCGGCTGGCTGTTGGAGTATCTGCCCGAACTGCTGGTCGTAGTTTGGTTGTTCGTGCATTTGTGGATGTTGCAACACTGGCGCCAGATCGCTGTCAACCCCATTACCATACTCCATGTGTGGAACGCACCGATGTATCAGCTTCTCGTCGATTTTGCTCGCGTTTTTCGTGCGCACTGAATGTCTCGCCAAGTACTTGCAAGAGTTTATGCACAAGTACTTGAGGTGGTGGTTCGGGATTAAGAGCAAAATAGGCGCCGATCACAACCGATGACACAAGTTGATGGAAGAAAACCCGGCAAGTCGGACCGATGCAACCTTGGGCCTTTAAATTTTGGACTGATCTTGGGTTTGACATCACCACAGGCAGCCTTGCAGTCCACAAGTGCTATATTACAATGAAATGATATAAGATTAAAGCATCATCGTAACATTGTCATAACCTAACCGAATAAAGCCGACTCCGGATATTTCAAAGAAGTCGAGTCTACTTTGAATGAGCAAGCGAAATGGTTTTTTTTAAAAATGCACCGGCTTTGTTGTGCACCAGGGCTCATTGTACTACATCCAGGATAAATATGTGGGGTCATACGACTTCAACAACGGCACCGATCTCGGATTGCTTTCAGTGCGCAAGTTCGGTAGCCCATACGTCCCACCGAGGACGTTGAGCTTCAACCCCGGCAGAACGGGCGGTGCTCATCACGATTTCGTCAGGTATGAGTTGACAGCACTGCCGTAGCAGGCGCAGGGCCAGGTCAAGGACCCGAGCGTCAATGGGAAGGGTGCAGGACCGTATCAGTAAAACTACATGTTTGTCTTTGACGTCTTTGGCGTCTTGGGCAAGACGTCAAAAGACACCAAAGACGCAGATTTTCGCAAGACGCGTGTCTTGGGCTAAGCAGATCCATTTGTCTTAGCTAGGACGTGCAAGACCTCTAAGACATGATATCTCTTGCTGAAAGACTTCGTCAAAGACAACTCTCAGGCACTTAAAGACACACAAAAAAGAGATAAGAACATGTATAATTGCTGTTCTACATAGATCACAAGTAAAAACATGAATAATACTCACTTCGGAGATGCAGAGCGCGATGGCCAACTGGGGTGACAATCGTGTTGAGGGAGACTTGCTTGCACACTGGCGTACGGTACTTGATCCATGCAAGTGACGGGGGCGTACGGTGCAGCATAAGTCGTCGTCTAGTGCTTGCTGCCGTGAATTGACAGGCTTGGGTTGCGGCCGTGGTAAGTTCCGAGTTGCAGCGGGTAGCAGATTGACTTTGAAATTGACGAGAGTGAGGCTGCGACCATGTTCTTGCGTGTGACATTTCAGTTGCCACTTGACGACAGGCCAGCGTTCGAGGATTTGAATGACCGTGAAATCTTGAAGAGCGTGCAAGCGAGAGACATGGCTGGATGTACGGGGTCGGATGAGAAGGGGTACACTATGGCAGGGCGGTGAGAAGGAAACGATGGATGGACACGGCAACAACAACGACATCACAGCTGGAATGCTGAAAATCCGACGAAAAAGTGTCCGGGAAGAAGAATCTTGAGGAGGAAGGCAGCGGCTTGGGATACATGCAGTACTTGACGGCGAAAAGAGACGGCGTTGGTGGGGAGTACGACGTGAGATGAGGGAACCAACCAATTGATGGGATCAAATCACGCAATCCGCAGCATGCGGGCGCCCGCATCAAGCGGAGTTTGAACTGCCTTCTATGATTTCACGTCGCTTCAACTTGCGTCCTGCATGCCCCTGCGCTAAGACCACCCTTTCAATCAAGTGAATGGAGGCTTTAACAACCACACCATGCCATTATGAATCATCCAATATCTTGAAAGTGATATTTCCTTGGAATTTTCGACGTGCTTGGCATATTATCCCGCCTACATTCATTCCACGCTTTCAAGAAGTTCAAGGCCCTCTCCATTCGGCCATTTAGAGATATTATGTCTGTACCATTCGCCCGGAAGTAAATTTTCCCAACGCTGACAAGACAATTCTCAAAGACCAAGATCTCGCTGCCAAGACCAAGACACTGTAAGATGCCGTCTGAAAGACAAAGATCCGCTCCCCAAGACTAAGACGCTTCCAAGACGCTCCTCAAAGACAAAGATCTCAAAGACAACTGTGTAGTTTTACTGATACGGTTCACAGAGCGGTATTTTTCGTAGCCTGGAAGGTTCACTGTCCTGCAAAAGTCTACGCAGGTGAGTTTCTGGGTGTGGTGCACCTCGAAACAAACTGACATGTTTGGTAGATCATTGAAATTCAGGATTTGGCCAACTCGGTTGCCAAGACCATCAACCCCCCTGTTCAGACGAACGAGATCTTCTACGGAGGAGTATAGTATGTGTCTCTTCTGCATTCATCTTACAGACCATTAATGTTACTTCATAGCCTTCGCCATCGCCAACAAGAACTTCTCGCAGCGTCTCATCCACGAGACCATCCGCATTGAGTCCGGCGCATGGCCACTCCATTCTCGACCACGTCAAATACTGCCTTTCTTGAGGGTGAGCCTTTCTACCGAATTGACTTGGCTGACTGCTGACATCAACTTAGCAACTACGGCATGATTTGCACACTGGACAACCCTGTATATCTTACCCCTGTCAAAGGCAAGACTGTGCACTGCCTTGACCGTTCCGCACGCCCGAGGATCATCACCTTTGACCCGCCGGAGTACTGTTTCATAGCTAATGAAGTGGACCGCAGCCGAGGGCAAGAAGATGTTGTGTCGTCTGCAGAGATGTTGGGAGAGTCAACAAAGGTTATGATTGCAAGGGGTGGTCACCATCTATGTACTCGATCTGGCGGGTAGCATCAGAACAGGGTTGATGGGTTGTTTCTATATTCACAGTCCTAGCTGTACGACACCATATTATCCACAGTCTTATCCTCCATCGAAGCGGAATAAATTGGTTTTGGAACCAGACCCGCTCGGCCCGGGGGCAAGTAAAACGACGCCGGAGTGGATTGTAGGATTCAAAAAAAAAAAAGTGGATTGAAGTCATCGAACACATGACGACAAGTGTTCCATATATGTACCTACCTACCATAAAAAAAAGGATCTGCGTTGAATAAACCAACTGAGCAAAATGATAGACACGTAGAGCCCCAAATATTTGAATAGGTTTTGCATTCAGATATTCGGCAGGACATAACACCAGAGCCTTGCAGACGTCACAATCTTCAACGATCGGCCAAACACTCGATTGATCCCGCGTTGGCGGACCTTTACTTACATCATGGATATTACTTACTGTATGGTCTGAGTAAGTAAGCTGTTTCCAATTGACGGGCACTTGCGTGCGCACAAACGAATCGTCATAAGGTATAACAACGGCGTGCAGATTGAACTAGTGGAAGGCATGGTTGTACTAGCGTTCCCAGATTAGCTGCACTCCTGTGGCGATGTCGGACCTAATCAGTCTATTCTTGGCTTAATAGAATTTTTGATGGCACATGATTTGTAAGCACGCGTCCACTGTTAAGGATCCCCAAACCTCCAAAGGTTAGAGGTAAGGTAGGCCGAGGTAGAGGTAGAGGTCAGCACATTTTGGAACCTCCCAAACTTTCTACCTACCTGTTATATGTCGAGTCAGGCCAAGGCCAAGGAAGTCCGACCTCGGAGTTCGCGGTTTCTCGCAACACTACAATGAATAGAGTGAGCGACTATTCGGTCCGCAGTTCCGCACAAGACTATAGTCCGGAGTCACGGAGTTCGGAATTCGGAGTTGAAGTCCGAATAGAGGATGAAGACAGAGGCTCGACCAACGCCGAGATAGCGAAGAAAACAATCAATAATCAAACTGAACTACGAAACATATCTAACTAGCTTTTTAAACTAAGTACGCTATTGTCTATTGAATACAATAGCGTGCGAGATATTGGTAAGTAAGAAACATTAAACAATAAGGTAGCAAGGTGACTTAGTAAGGTTAAACAATAAAGGACTTCGGGCTTGGTAAGGACGCCCGAGAAAGAAGTCGGACTAGACAATAAGGCCTCGGAGAAATACAAGTCCGTCGGCCCGATGAGTAATCAGTGATTAGAAGGGAAACACTCAGTAGACCTTCATAGCGTGAAAACCCTCTCGGGAATTGCCGGACCGGGCCGGCCGGTCCGACAAAGCACTGATATAACAGTATCCCCCTCTTAAGACTCTTACCCTCAAGAGTCTTCAGAGTTAATCCTGTTTGATCCGCCCGGAAAATATCGGTTGCCGAAATCACCGATGTCCGAGAATGTCCGAGGACGGCGACCGAAGTCCGGTATGTCCGTAAGTCTGATAATTCCGCAGCTGCGGGAGTGTTAAGTGAAAGACATATATAAGGAGGTCGATTCGGAGTCGGAGTTTAAAATCCCCCTTGACTTGAACCACCATGTCGTCCGCGAATATCGTTGTCCCACCCCACGGTAAGTTGTGCATCGGTGTTCGTCGGCGTCGTCGCTGACAACACCGACAGCCTGCCGCCGCTGCCGCCGCACCGGGCGGACTTGTTTGAAAAAAATCGGAAAGTCCCAGGGCTGCATTGAGTGTCAGCAGTCCAAGGTGAAGTGCGAGTGGACTTCGGGCCCTGCCGACTCCGACCCCCGACGCCCGAACTCCGCGGCCGCCGTGGCTAGCGGCTCTGGGCCTTCGGCGCCCGACGCTGTCGCGGTAGCGGGCCCCTCGTCCGAGTCGCCTCGGAGACCGAGACGTCGGAGACCGAGGTCGCACCCCGGGGTCCCCGCGACCAAACGTTACCGCCCTCCCTGCCACAACTGCGGCCTCGCCTGCCCCTGCTGGTTCGGAATCGCCCAGCTGAAGCTGGTGGTCAAGACCGCCAACGAGCGCTATCGCTTGATCCGCGCTCAACACCGACGCAACCGCCTGAGCCGCCTCCAGCTCAACCACGCCATCCTACGGATCGAGGAGTGGATCAAGTCCGCCGACGCGGACTTCACCTTATACCCGCTGCCTATTTTCCGGACCCGCGTCTCACCGTCCCCCGAGCTCTCCGAGGTTACACGCCTCGATGACCCCGAACTCGAGCCCGATCTAGATACCATTTGGTACGGGTTCGGGGATGATGTGATTGAGGACGGAGTTCGGTCTCGGGACACGACGGCGAAACCCGAAGCGATGGATGTCGACGTCTCGGAGGTTTCGGGGTCGGTGGCCGAGGGAAAAGGAAAGGAGAAGGCGGTGGAGTCGGCGTCCGAAGAGGAGGAGGAGGAAGAACAAGAGGAAGGTTCGGAGTGGGGAGGAATTCCCCCGGAGGACTTGTAGATAAAAGCCTCGGGGTTGTATATAGAATAATTTCCTTGGTTGTAATGCGAAGTCGTGTCCGATGTCCGATGTCCGATGTCCGATGAAAAGGCCGATGTCAGAGGAAGTCCGAATGTCCGATGTCCGAAGGTCAATAGTTCGGACCCGGCTTGTCGGGGTATCGGAGGTGGAAGCTATCGACAAGTTCTGGTGCGTGAACGTCGTCAGCTCCGACCCATGTATACTGCTCATCGGTGTTCTCGTATCCGAGCCATTCTAGCTTGTAACGGAGTTTGACTCGGAATCTCCGATCTAGCTTTGAGTCAACGATGTCCTTAACTTCAAAGTGCTCCTCGCCGTCAACGACTTCAACAGCCGCCGGAGGCTCGGGGGCCCGAGAAGGATAAGGATTAGGAAGGTGAGTCTCAAGCTGAGAGACGTGAAAGACCGGATGGATACTCCGAAGCTCCTTCGGAAGCCGAAGTGTATAGGACATGGAGCTGGGTTTGGCGATGACTTCGTAAGGTCCGAGATACTGCTCGGAGAACTTCGGAGTTGGACGAGTGGTTCGGATATGCTTCGCCAAGACGTAGGCCGAATCTCCGATGTTGAAGGTCGGACCAGGGTTGCGACGCCGATCGGCCGATTCCTTGTATCGGAGTTGAGCGGAAGTGATTTGCTCTCGGAGGAATTTGTGAAGACTTTGAAGGTCGACGGCCATGTCTTTAGCGTAAGTGTTAGCCACATCACGCTCCGAATGAATGGTTAAAGCAGGATGGTAGCCTTTGTTCGCCAAGAAAGGTGAAACTCCGGTAGATGCGTTCGGAGAGTTGTTGTACGCGAACTCCGCCAGAGGTAATAGGCGGTCCCAGTCGTCCTGTTGGTAAGAAGTATACATTCGGATGTACTGTTCCAGGGTCTGATTAGCGCGCTCGGTTTGCCCATCGGCCTCGGGGTGATACCCCGAAGTGAAGTGCAATTCCATGTCAAGCAGCTCGCCTAAAGACCGAAAGAACGCCGAAATGAACTCCGAACCCCGATCACAGGTGACGTGAGAAGGAACTCCGTGTTTTGAAAAGACATGAACAAGGAAGAGTTGAGCCAGCTCAACTGATGTGATGTGAATGGTGCAAGGGATGAAGATTCCTTGCTTTGAAGAGCGGTCAATAATGACGAGAATGTTGTTGAAACCACCGGATAAAGGTAGTTCCTCAATGAAGTCCATAGAAATTGAGTGCCAAGGCCGAAGTGGGACCGGAAGGGGCTTCAAAAGCCCGTAAGGTTTGTGCCTAGGCTTCTTGTTGCGTTTGCACAAGACACAAGATAGACAGAAATCCCGAACGAAACTCCGAAGGTCGGGCCAGGTGTAACCCCGACGCACAAGCTCCAAAGTCCGATTCTGTCCGAAGTGCCCCGAAAGGACGTGGTCGTGGTGGTATTGAAGAACTCGGACTCGGAGTTCGTCCGAAACTCCGTTGACTAAAGGCACGTAGATGCGTTCATCAAGTCGGAGAAGGCCTTTGTTGTCGATAGACCATCGGCCCGAGTCCGAAGCAACATGTCCGAGTCCGATGACCGCTGCGGGGTCATCTCGGAGATGGGCTAAAATGTCGGAGTGAAGCTGCTCGGTGTCCATAATGACCGAAGCCCAAAGGACTGGTTCTCAAGATAAGTGGCTCGGAGTGACGCTGATAACTGATCCTGAGTGAAAACGGGGCGAAAATTGTGAGGGTTAACTTGGCTGTAAGCCCTATCCCCCTCTTTAGGGTAGACGTCCCATCGTCTAGTTAATGCGTCCGGCTTGCCACCTAAGCGACCAGGGCGAAAGCGAATGACCATATTGAAATGGCAAAGGTACTCGGACCAGCGCACTTGTCGACGAGTCAAGACCTTTGAAGTAGAGAAGTACTCCAGGTTCTTGTGGTCAGTGACCACGTCGATAGTAAGTGGTGCGCCTTCGAGATAGTGACGCCAAGTTTTGAAGGCATCAAAGATGGCTAGAAGTTCCTTGTCATGAACGTCATAGTTCAACTCCGAAGGATTGAAGGAACGACTCCGAAAAGCCACCGGGTGGATTTCACCGTCATCTCCGAAGATCGAGAGTATGGCGGCTAGAGCGTAGTCCGAAGCATCGGTCTCGACGATGATTTGTCGGCCCGGAACCCAATGGTGAAGGATCGGGGCTTCGGAGAACGCATTCTTGAGGCGTTCGAACGCCGATTAGGCCAACTCCGACCAGTCCCATTTAACTCCGGATCGGGTCAAGCGAGTAAGGGGAATGGTGATGTCGGAGTAGCCGTTGATGAAACGCCGATAGAAGTTGCAAAAGCCGAGGAAGGATTGAATGTCTTTAACCTTCCGAGGGGCTGGCCAGCCAAGAATGGCATCAACCTTGTCCGAGGCCATCGCGAAACCTATCGGGGGAAAGAATGTAACCGAGGTATTCACAAGTCGTAACTCCGAACTCGCACTTCGGAAGTTTGCAGTAAAGTCCGGCTGCGCGTAATCTCCGAAGGACTTCTCGGACATGCGAGGTATGCACATCAGAGTTGTCGGAGTAGATTAGGATATCGTCAAGATAGACGACCACGCAGATATCGAGCAAGTCCGAAAAGAGGCTATTCACAAAACGTTGAAAGGCCGCGGGTGCATTAGTCAGCCCTTCGGGGACGACTCGCCACTCATAAGAGCCGTAGCGAGTCCGAAAGGCCGTCTTCGGCTCATCACCTTCAGCGATACGCAAAAGGTGGTAGGCATGTCGGAGATCGAGCTTGGTATAGATTCGGGCTTTGCCCGGAGCGTTGAGTAAGTCCGAAATGAGCGGAAGAGGGTAGCGATCCTTCTTTGTAATGCGGTTAAGTCCTCGGTAATCGATGCAAAGCCGAAGGCTTCCATCTTTCTTCTTAGCGAAGAGTATCGGAGCACCGTGACTGGACTTCGAAGGGTAAATGAAGCCCGCCTTTAAGTTCTTGTCAATGAACTCGCGCAAGGCCGTGAGTTCGGACTCGGACAACGAATAAATATGTCCGATCGGTGGTACTTCACCGTCCTCGGTGTCTATTCGGAGGTCAAACTCCCGATGAGGAGGAAGGTTGAACGCTTCGGACTCCGAGAACACGTCGGCGAAGTCATGGTACTCCGAAGGCAAGTCCAACTGGTCCGAAGCTAGTGTCGAGGACCGAGCGCGGACATCTTCGACCTTCGGGGTTGCGCGAAGAGTATACTGCACCGTACCGGCTTGTCCGATGATCATGGAGTAAGCGGCAGCGGAGACGAGTGAAACCAAGGGTGTGGAGATCGGAGGGCTGATAAAGCCCGAAGAGGAGTCCATAGAAGGACCGGGGTCCGGTAAAGACATCGTCGGGGTTTCTGGTACAACTCCGAACGCTGGTAAGCCAGTCGTTGGAGTCGGCTCGGAGTCCGGCAGAACTGAGGCAGGACTAGTGTCCTGTGGTGTCGACACTGATGGACCAAGCGGAGTGGAACGGAAAGAGATACTAGCTGCCGACCAGTCAATCAACGGATTGAAGCGGTGGAGCCAGTTGTATCCAAGAACCAGTTCAGAAGGTGAATCAAGACGGGTGACGTAGAATTCCATTAAATGGGCTTCACCGGTTGGAAATCGGATTGACAGAGTGATCTGCTTTTTGATAATAGAGGACGAGCCATCGAGGTATCGCAACCGGATCGGACGTATTTCGGAGGTCGGCCATGCGTTCTTCATTACAATGTCTGAAGAAATAAAACAATGTGACGACCCCGAGTCGATAAGTGTCCGTAAAATGGTGTCGAGTCCCGAGGCGAGTGAGTCCGATAAAGTAGTAGCATAGAGATCGAGGTATAAGGCATTAGGTGAAAGAGAGGCCGCGTTGAGATAGACTTCTTCCGTGGGCACTCCGAGCGAGTCAACGCAACTCCGAACGGGTGCTGGAGTTTCGGAGTTGCTGGTCATTTTTTTGACTCAGTGGACGGAGTGGCCTCAGAGTTCGGAGTCGTGGCGGATGCCCGACCCTGCGAAGGCGTAGTCCTCTTCTTACAATCCGCAGCCTGATGTCCCTTCCCACCACAATACATGCACAACCCTTCCTTCAAACGCTGAGCGCGCTCGGTGTCCGTGATTTTGCCGTTCTTGCCTAACTTGTCGGCGTAGGGCTTCGGAGTTCTCGGGGTTGCGGACCCCGAGGCTGCTCCAGTCGACGAGGCGGATGCCGAGGAAGGATTGTTGGTGGATTTCGGAGTTTGTTGTGGTTTCTTTCCACCGCCGCCAGCACCGTGACCCGAAGACCGAGACGCGGTGTTCGGGGTTGAGTCGGTGTTGCCTTCACGCTTCTTCTCCGACTCCCGTTTCCAATAGCGCTGATCAATGCGCTGTGCCAAAGTCCGAAGTCCGACGAGATTTGTCGGAGGATCAAGCACCGCGAGCTGGTTCTTGATCCGACTAGGCAATCCTTCGTAGAATTGGGACCGAAGTGCCGCTTCACCCCAGCGAGTCATAGCTGCCTGGGTGTTGAATTCGACGATGTAGGTCGAGATCGGGTCCGAGGGCTTCATCCGAAGCGTTCGGAGTTTGCTTTCGGCATCTCCGACAGGGTCATGCGGTCCAAAGACCGACATCAACTCCTGAATGAAGAGTGAAAAGTTGCCGTCCCAGTCGGGGACAGTACTGTCCATGGCAAACATAGCGGGTTGGAACCAAGCGGCCGCTGCCCCTTTCAAGTATGAAAGGACAAAGATGATGCGGTCGTCGTCCGAAGGAAAGTCCTGAACTCGCTCAGCGAAGTGAAGTCCGCATTGCGAGAGGAATAAAGGAAGTTTGGAGGGGTCCGAGCCGTCGAAAGGCTCGGGGTTTCGGAGGTTGGATCGTGAACTCCGAACGGGACCCGAATTAGCTCCCGAAAGCGACCGAAGGACGGTAGTAAGATCGTTGAGTCCGCTGAAAATCTGAGCACCGATCTCGGCGTCGTCCGGAGTCCGAGGCCGACGCCGAGGGACAGGTCCACCACCTCCGGGCCCACCAGGACCATCATCATCCCCGTCGTCACCCCCATCGGGGGCACCTCCCACAGGTTCCTCGGGTTCGGTGTTCCGAGTCGGAGGGCGCTCGGGGTTCTCTGCCTCGGGCTCCGGGGCTGGAGCCTCCTCGGTATCTACCTCCTGAATAGAGGCCACGGAGGGCACTCGCATCTGAGCTGGAGGGATTCCTATCGGGGATGGAGTCACCGGAGTTGCACCCCGACGGAGAAGCGGAACTGGTGCGGTATTTGGAACTGATGCTGAACGAAGACGAGGTATGGGATGAAAGACAATAGGAGATGGAGGTTGTTCTGAAGATTGGCCAAAAGTAGGTGGTTGAACCGGAGTTTGACCGGGAGTAGGAATGTTAGAAAAAAGTCGGGATTCCCGACGTTCTCGGTGTTGGTGTGTCGGAATTAAAGGGTTAGGGGCGGTATTGCCCGGTGTGAAGAGATTGGGATTGAAGTATGATCCAGACATGGCGAACCGAATAGGTGAGTTTGATTATACTGTTATATGTCGAGTCAGGCCAAGGCCAAGGAAGTCTGACCTCGGAGTTCGCGGTTTCTCGCAACACTACAATGAATAGAGTGAGCGACTATTCGGTCCGCAGTTCCGCATAAGACTATAGTCCGGAGTCACGGAGTTCGGAATTCGGAGTTGAAGTCCGAATAGAGGATGAAGACGACCAACGCTGAGATAGCGAAGAAAACAATCAATAATCAAACTGAACTACGAAACATATCTAACTAGCTTTTTAAACTAAGTACGCTATTGTCTATTGAATACAATAGCGTGCGAGATATTGGTAAGTAAGAAACATTAAACAATAAGGTAGCAAGGTGACTTAGTAAGGTTAAACAATAAAGGACTTCGGGCTTGGTAAGGACGCCCGAGAAAGAAGTCGGACTAGACAATAAGGCCTCGGAGAAATACAAGTCCGTCGGCCCGATGAGTAATCAGTGATTAGAAGGGAAACGCTCAGTAGACCTTCATAGCGTGAAAACCCTCTCGGGAATTGCCGGACCGGGCCGGCCGGTCCGACAAAGCACGGATATAACACTACCTTGGGAGGTTGAAAGGTATTCAGAGGTACAGTATCAGAATCCAGGATATTATAAACCCAATGACCACTCTGGCTCACTAGTAGTGACTGTGTAAATCCTCTATATGTTCTTATACAAAGGTTCCTTGTGTGCTATTGATTATCTGGAATATGCAATGCATTTCTTTGCAATTTATGCAGTGAAAGCTTCATATACACTCTGTATGGGAAGTCTCCACATCATTCTCTAATTATTGTTGAAGTGAATCTCCCAGAATTTTTCTGGAGACCTCACCTTGATATATGCAAAGATTCTGGTGGAAGTAGGTGTAAAAAAGATATCTTTATATTGGGACATTGTACCATCAGGTGGTCCTGAAAAAAATCTTGGGTCATATTATATAGCATGGAATCATTCCTGAATAACCTAGTATTTTACGAGGCAGATATGGAGACTCTTGTCCCCGAGTGCTTGACATCACGTGACCGAATATCGGCTACGTCATGTCAATTGTGGCTGTGTATTGACAGCTTGCCATGCTCATCCACGACCTTTTGTACTGTCTTGCTTGCCTCTTCTTCTGCCGTGCCTGGAAAACCCCCCAGTTCTACTCTAAGGTCTGCTAGGTACCCTCTGATACAAGCTTGTCTCCAGAATACCCCAAGTTCCACCCACCACCCTTGGATCTTGCCTGTGGGCCGAATCAATTTTGTCCGGAATTATAGCAGGCTGGATTGGGACTGATCAATAGGCCCAAAATGCATGTAAAGTAAACAGGTAACAAGATATATGTGCTAGGCACCCTCTCTCCCACTTCCCCCCTAATTCTCTCCTAAATGCACACAATGTTGTCAACTTTTTGTTCCTATTCATCAGTGATTCAATTGTTTTCTGGTCAATGTGAGCGGTTCCTGGACCATGACACCTGTGGTCCTTGCATTTGCGCAGGTCTGTTGCACCTGTCTGTAAAAATGGCACTGCTCCTCGCGAAGAACAAAATGAATCAATACTACGCTAACACAGACGAATCAAATATATATCGGATCGCAATGGGTAATTTTTAATCTCGTTCGTTCATTCTCAGGCTGTACTTACTCATATAATCCAGTGCTTCATCCTGGCTTAAAGCTAGCGTACTTCATCAGAGTTCACAGAAGCGTACAATGGAAAGCAATTCAATTCAATGGAGGTCGATGCCTTCTGCTATTGTGGCCACAACGGTTTTAACGGAGCAATTCAATTCTCAGCCAGAGATATGTCATGTTGTTCGCGTCCTGTCTGTCAATATGGATGCAGATGACCCGGCATTATCACGCTTGGCGTCCACCCAAGCTCTGTATGAGCTTCCTACCTGTCCAGTTTGTCTCGAGTGGATGAATTCCGCTGTGACGGGGTTAATCACTGTACCGTGTTCCCACACATTGTGTTTAAGCAAATGGGGCGACAGTCGGTGAGTTGTTCCAGGAAAAAGTCGGACGACGTGCTGAATTGGCTCTCCAGGTGCCCCGTTTGTCGCTACTCACAGACGCTAATGTCTTCACACCCGACCTCGTCTTCTTCCTCACGTTCCATACCGTTTGCTAACCCTTCTGCACCAACCCTCTCAGCCTGTTCATCCTGCGAGTCGACGACCAATCTTTGGATCTGTCTGATCTGCGGTAACATCGGATGCGGGCGATACGGGCGAGCGCACGTGCAGGCACACTACCAGTCCACCACCCACCTTTATGCGCTCGAACTGGAGACCCAACACGTATGGGACTACATGGGCAATGGCTACGTTCATCGCTTGATCCAGAACAAGGCGGACGGCAAGCTGGTCGAGTTGCCCAGCGCCTCGTCATCAATGGGGACCAGTCCGAGAGACGGTGGCCTGGGCCCAGGACCTGCGGATGCCCTCAGCGCAGAAAAGATCGAAGCAATTGGGATTGAATATTCATATCTCCTGACCTCGCAGCTTGATTCTCAACGCGCTTATTACGAGGAGCAGACCATTGAGCTGCATTCCCAGATCGGTGAGCTGCGCGGGATTTTGGAATGCTTGAGCGGTGAATACGAAAACGACAGGGCAGCTGCCAAAGAGGACACGGCAAGGAGACGGGAGGAGGAGAAAGCCAGGATCGCGTCATTGGTGAAGGATAAGGCAAAGGCGGAGAGTCGCTTCGAAAAGTTGACGGATCTTTACCGGCGCCTAGAAAAAGAACTCAATGCAGAACGCGCTGTGAGTGAAGTTCGTGTTTGGCCGATCGATTGAAGATTGCAAAGTCTGCAAAAGTAGGCAAAAGTGTGCAGAAGTGTGCAAAAGTTTTGCAAAAGAGTCGGCCCGGGCTGGCATCCTATTGTTCCATCCACCGGCCAGTGGATATCTGGATTCGAAGCAAGATTGGAAGGTGCCTTGTTCCCCTTGATTCCGGACTTGCATCGATGCAGTTGCTGAGCCTGGATACTTTGATAGTCTGAAGTCATCCAATGGCTCGCTCTGAAGCTCGGTCGATGCCACCACGCCCCCAGATCCAAGATCAATATCATTCAACTCCGAGGTAAGTCTCATATGCATACCATCGTTCCAATCTCAACTGAACTTTCTTTTAATTACAGATCCACTTGATTCGATCTATTCGAAGGCTTCACTCATCAACCCAGAGCCGATTCATTAGATATCGAGGCTATAATCCTGAAACGCTGAGATTGAAATTCCGTGTAGAGAAAACCTCAAAGTCACCCAGGCCATCCACGTCGCTGACCTCGAAGCACGCTTTGTACCCGTCCCAATCACCTGTATGCGTGATCCGCATCCGCTCGAGCCGCACACGTCCCACTGTCGCGAATTCGCGCCGGGTGTTGCGTGTGCGGCTAGTGCGATATCCTCGGGGCGGCTTCCTTGGAATAAAACATTCTTTGTTAGACACGTTAAGAAATATAAACCCAGATCCACGCACCTCTTGGACACTCCCTGCTACGCGCAAACGACACGTTCTTGGTGAGAATAACACCGCCTGCGAGGGAGCAAGAAGGAATTGAATTCACGGAAAGGAAGATTTACCTGGGAATATGGGCGGCGCCACAGATTGCATCCGCATCTGAGAGAGTCGCCACGCCCCTAAAGCGACCATCCTGTGCTCAGGGCCTCAGGCGCACGGGCTGCACATGGATCGCTCGCGTTCCATTTTTGAGATGATGAAACAAGGGATTCAGGATCCTCTGGAATCCGCGGCCGATAGTAGAATATATTCTGAACTTTTTTCTTCATTTATGCCTCTTGATGTCGAATTTGGACTGACCTGATCTTTCCCTAGGTGAATTTCACGGTCCCTTCTCCTTTGACACGATGAAAAAACACATAGGGACATCAGACCTTTGGGAATGTCGATCCTCAGGGAAACTGATAGTATAAATATTCTGATTCTTCTTTCATCCGCTCGTTGATCTAATTGCTTCCTTATTCTTATTCGAGACGACTGGATTGGCCGACCCGGGTATGTATTTCTGGAATCGGCATATGCGTCCTGTTGACATGATTCAGGACCCATCACGTCCCTCTTCTGGCACAACAAGGAATTCACGACCGGTCTCGGGAAGGATATTTCTTTGGACGGTGTCATCTGCGTAGTTGATGCCATTTTCGGGCCACAGGTGCGTTTCCTCCCTAGTGGATCCCGAACAAAACCGACCTGGCGAGCCCCGAGTCTGTAGAGTCAACCGCTGGTATCCTGCGAGGGTTTAATCCCGCTGCACCGATCCACTGTACTGTGCGCGCGCGGAGATTGAGGTCGGTCGTCTACTGGGTGTACGCGCGTTTGCTGCACCGCCCACTTTCCCCCCGTGCGTGAGCACGAGCACGGGCACGGGCACGGTGACCACGAGCACGATCACGCCCCAGAGCCGATGCACTACGAGCTGCGCGGCATCTTTAGCCTGCTTGTCACCATTCCCATTCTCTCCTGCGTGCAGCTGGACACGCTCGACGAGTGGGTGTGGACTGTTGGGGGAGCAGCGGCTGCCCGGCGACGTGGAGGCGTCAGACGCGTTGCCGCTGCCTGTTCTCCGGTGCAAGGGCCTGTTTGTGCTTCTCTTGTGCGCAATATGTTTTGCAGGGTGTGCACAACATCTATGAGATTGCCGAGGTGGAGGACATGTTGGGTGTCCCGGACGCCGGCAAACTCGTACTCATAGGTACGGGGCTTGACGAACGTGTCCGGCGAAATCTCGAAAGAATGTGGAATGCGGTTTGAATTGCCCGGTGTCGAGAACTTGCGCGGCAGGGAGTGCAGCTTCGTCCCGAAGGTGTCCTCCTTTGTGGGCACCATTTAGACTTGTTCAGGCACTTCCTTAACTTTTGCCTTCAATTTGGGCGTGTTATTGAGTACTAGCGCCAAACTCGAATTGCCGGCCTTGCGAAATTCGTTGGGGAAATGGCATGACCTTGAAAGGACGCGAGACCTCAAACAGGGAGCTTTGAGCAGCATACACCTGCCGAAGCTCAGCAAAACCAAACAGGGCTGCGTGGGACAGTGAGTTCGGCCTCATTTGATGGTAAGAGTGGGCGATGGCAAGCACGACGACTCACCGACGAGTCGGACGAGGAACCCCCGAACCGCGACAAGAGATGAGGTGATCACGTGCTGATCAACGCGACAGGCCCAAGCCACGTACCGCAACCCTTTTCTGTCCTCAACCTTGAATCACTGGCAACAGCCAGGTGCCAGCACCCAACTGGATTGTTCGACCGCCGGCAGCAACTGGGATGCTTTGGGGGACGCACCCACGGTACTTTCCTTGGGCCGGTCCGTTAACTTGGAATTTTGAATTTTCGAAATGTTTTGATGATTTTTCTTTGGGTTGACTCGCAGACCGCACACAACACCGCCAGCGTGGCGTATTTAACTGCGCAAAGTCCACGCCCGCACTTCCGCTCCAGCACGCCATTCATGGTGTTTGCGCGACACAACTGTGCTCACAACCTCTACACCTGTTCACCCTCCGCGCTAACACCGCTGCCAGCCAACGACGATCTGCTGACACTCGACCCGACATCCTTGCATGGCCTACTTGCACCACTTTCGACGTTGGTGTGTCTTTAATTCAATTCAATTTGTCATTTTTGTTTCTTAACTGGTCTTTTTGTTCAGTCCCGCACCGTTCGCCCGCTGTACTCCTGTGCCCGCCGTGCCGTCATGGTCTCGGCCTCAAGCGAGCACCCCTCATCCCGGCCACATCGCTATGGTGCCACATCACTGTCGCCTCCAAGTTGCTGGAAGACCTCTACCGCCTTGCAGGCCTCAGCGCACTCGCCGTCCCCGTCGGGCTCGCGTCTCCACAGCCGGCCCCCTCCAAGACGCCTAGCATGGGACATCTTGCGCTACGTGCCCGCGACCATGAAGACGTTCTCGACGTTCGACCCGCTCACGCTATGCGCGGCCATCGATCTGCTCCTCGTGGAGCTGCATGCCACGCCCGACTATGTGCCGTGCGTGCCCCTCCTGCTCACCCAACTGGCGCAAGGTATGCCTCCATGCACATCACATTTGTCATGCAGCTCGTCACCCCCTGCGCACGCTCCCCACCGAGGGTGCCGACAAGGGTGTGTTCGAGCCGGAGCAGGTCAAGAGCCGTATGATGAGAAGGTCGCTGAGTTGTGTGTGCTGCTATTCATCACCTTTGCTACTTCCAAAGCTCGAGAAGAGTTCAGACCAATTTTCGGGCGGCATTCGGGATCAAATTAAGTGGTGAAATTCAAAGAAACCGGCTTGCCGGTCCGACTTACCGTGCCATCGGCTGCGATCGGCATCTATTTTGCTCTTTGGTGCGAACCTCGTCTTGCAAGTACTCAGCAAGGCATTCAGCGTGCACCTGCGATTCGAGATTGACGAGAAGCTGGTACGTCAATGCGTTCCTGACGGCATATACTATATAGACCTTAGCTTGACTCAGTTACTTTTTTTGTTCTTCCACTGACAACGTGAGGCGACCAACCAGTTCGATAACCCCCAGCCAGAAGGCTCGACAAATGGGTTCGGCCTTCGTTCCGCAACCGCCGCATGGGCAACTGGCACACGCCAGCGGGTCCGCTCTTTACACAGGTGCGTTTGATTTTTCTCAGTTTTGACATGGTTGTTGATTGCTGGTCTCCACCAGCACTTGTGAACACGGCTGGTGCGCCGCATTTCCAGGTACATGCGAGCCCAACCCCATGATTACTCCCACATGGCCATTCGCCAATGCGGCGCTCAAGAGTCAAGTCCCGCGCATATTGAGTCCCAGCGCACAACCTCTCCAGCGTGCTGGAATGTCTAGGGCACCAGCGGCGCTGCACCTTTGACATGCCACCGCCGCAGCGTGTCAACGGTCGCTTGTTCCCCTTACGCTGGTACATTTATTTCGTGTTTTTATTTATCTTTATTTTGTTGACTAGCTGTCGGCTCTGAAGCCAGAGCGACATCCCCACGGCATAGCCACAGAGGTGGATACCTTGGGCGTGCAAGGTCTTTCGCCGCCGACCGCGCGTGTGCTAGCCCACCCCGCGCGCAAAGCCCCAGGGCCCCAAGTGTCGTTTGCCCTTATTGGGTTCCCTCAAGGGCTCACGTCAATCTACCCGCGTCCCACATGCAGCTGCACACCCACGCGCTGCAACGGATTCACGCATGCAAACCTGCTCGGACGCACTCCCCGAGGATGGACAGTGCGCTCGCGCCGCTCCCGTCCACACGCCCACGCCCGTGCCCATGACCTCATACCCTGCCATCTCGTCCACTCTGCGACGCTACGAAACACCTCATCGGGATGCAAGCCACGCAACTCAAGAAGGAGAGGAGCTCATGGAGCGGCTGTGAATTGTCGCCAAGCGGGTCAACTACACAGCTGGATGCGGCGGTCCAACTTCACAGACCACCTCTTCACGCCAAGCCCTTGCAAGTTGCAAGGACGCTCGGCCAATCGGATGCTTCATGCACTGGAGATCGACAAGAAGCTGATACTTAGGGAAGGTTGCTTTTTCTCTTACTCTTTTTTCGATGCTGAGCACTGACATCTTCAAGTCGTATCGCGATCGTCGTCTCGCATCTCCACATCCTGGTGTGTTTGTAAGGGTGCTCGAGCACCCTGCGTGCATATGCATAATGTGGTGATGGCATCGGTGCGTTATTCCCATGGCGTTATACGTTCTGTACTAATTTTCGTAGGGCTACCCCGCACCTCTTGGCTCCACCGTCCTCAGGAGTTCCAAGAGCAGCGGCTCGAGCTCCTGCACAGTGCAGAGCACGATGGGCATGGTCAGGGCCTATGTACATGCCCTTGGCCGCTCTCCCCAACAACACCGCCTTGGCGGGGAAGCTGGACCCACACTTCTGCGAGAGTTACTTGCCAGCCATGGTCAACACATGCACGACCCGACATTTCCGCACCACTTACTTACACCACTTTCAATTTTAGTGTATCTTTTATTTATTTATTGATACCGTTTCTTCGCTGAGTCTTTTTCTTCAAGCCCGCACCTTTCGCCCTCGCCCAACTGTTCTCTGACTGGCGAATGTGGCCGGCATGCCACATCGAAACCCCGCTCGGCGGCTCGCATACATATTTCAGCTTGTTTTATTTCGCCCGTTTGACTCATTGTCTCATGATCAGCCATCTCTGTAGCATAGCCACAGAGGTGGAGACTCTGCACATGCAAGGTCTCCATGCCTCTTGGTGCCGTCGCTCTCCGCCATCACCATCATCACCAATCAAGAGACCTCTCGGAGCTGAATGCTGCCCCGTCGCACTCACCCCAACGCTACCTATGCAGGCGCCACGTACTGCCCGTCTGCTGCCCTGCCGCCCGCGCCGTGAAGAAGCCACACAACGTGGCACCCCACATTCCCGGCGCATTCGGTGCTCCCGTCCGCACGCAGTTGTGTTCGTTCCGCCGGTGTGAATTTGCTTCCGGTGCAACATGCGCTGCTGGAAGTGTGCGCTCAGCTGTTGTGTTGCTCCTCAAAATCCTCAAGCCGGGTACGATACAATTGCTTGGTGTCGACTACTTTGGGGCAAGAGGGGTCCCGAAGGTCAGCTGCTCAAATTTATTGCCTGTTTTAGTAATTGTTGCCTTGAGGCAGTTTGACATCTTCTCAAAATCTGCCCAGTGGGCAGATTTTGAATCTGCGCGCCCGGCAGATTTTGAGAAGATAGGTGGGAGATATCAAATCTACCCGATATCTGCCCGTTATCTGGGGCCGAAGAAAGCGAGGGTTATGTGCTCTATGAGCGGGAGCGAGGCTGTGACCTGCAAGAGTATCGTCGGGAGGAGAGCCGGGAGCTCCCTGCGCTGGACGAAGACCTGGAGTTCTACGTCCCAGACGAGCAGGAGATGTGGCATGATGCTTATTGGATGTGCCAGGGCCGAACGGGATGTCAGTGATTGACAAAATGGTGAAGGGTATTGTAAATACACCGAAGGTCAATACCAGATATTTCAAGGTTGTGGTGCAGGCCGCAAGTATTCGCTGGTCATATGCATGGCTACACACGTCCATGCGTAGCTCCAAACGCTCGATATGCCGCGTGTAAGAGGGTCCCGCGGCCGAAGCAGAAAATTGCATGTGGAGAGAGTTGAGAATGAAGAAGGATAAAGTGCCGGATCCGTGTTGCATAACTTGAGCTATGAAGCTGGCTGGATGTGTCGGGGCGTTCCAGTGACACCGTGAAACGAGACGACGGGGACAGACGTAGCCGCCGACATCAGCGCTAAAGGCATGCGCTTGAGATCCTTCAAGTACCGCGGTGAAGCCAACGCAGTGAAGGGCGCGCGAGGCAATCGAGCAGCGCGGACGTAGCCTCGGGGGTACAATCCACATGAACATGCGTCTACCGACAATGACCAGTCGCTCGATGTTTTGGACGGAATGGAGCTCGAGGGCGTCAGGCTCCATAGCAGTGTTCGGTAACACGATAGTCAAGTGGTGGACGTGTCCGCCGAGATGGGAGGATTTAGCGAAGAGGGCGTGCGCGCCACTCAGGCCTAAGCCAGTCCGAGTCCAGCGTTTTATGTGCCGGATATCTTCTGGATTGCGATAGAAGCAGAGCGACCGAAATATCTTTCGCTGAGACGGTGCAACGAAAGAGGTTGAGACTATTGCGCACCGTGACTTGAGCGTCGAGTTATCACTAATCGTAATGGCATCGTAAGTATAGTTCTTGGGGAAGGGAAATCATGGGGGCTTATAGCAAACTAGTCATGTATGTCATGGACTCGCAAGGTTAAGTACACCATCGCTGTGAGAAGCGACAACCACATGGCCTCCCGTTTTTAACGGCGATTTTGGTTCAATCCAGATGCATCTCTGGGTCGTGTCTTTCAGTTCACGAGCCGCAGACTGCACTCTATTTGGCCCTGGGTTAATTAGTGGAACATATCACAAATGCCTCCTCTAGCGATGGCGGTGCGCGACGAGAGCTGACGCGCTGACGAGAGGTGCGCCTTCCCCCATTGAGCGAAAATCACCAAAACGGGAGGCCATCATTGATGACGTCGCTCCAGACTTCCGAAGCCGGCGAACTCCAGTCTCCTACCCAACCTCGGTTTCGGGGTTGAGGAATCTCTGTGGCAGTTTTTAAAGGCGAGATCTCAGTAGTATTTTAAGACAAATCCATCATAGCCCATCAATCCATCAGGCCTAGAGCAAATTTAAACTCCGAACTTCAGGCCGTGGAGGGGTTAGGCCTTGAAGTTCGTAGTCTTTATATTCACGTGATTTGATATTATGACATTTTCGTGATGACTACAGAGATTTCGCCGCTGAATCCCACTACAGAGACTCCTAACCCCAAAACCGAGGTTGGGTAGGAGACTGGGCAAACTCCGACATTGCCAACTGGCGACTATCTCTCGAAATACTCTTTTAGCTTGCTTCTGGCCTTGCTTTTGACGGCACCTTTCATGCTATGCAATGGACTGGACAACATTTGGACTGCCTTCATCAGCAAATTGACAGATTCACTTGGCGGCTCTTTTTTGTCTTTTTCAAGGCAAAAAAGTAGTGAAAAGTGAAAAAGACAAAAAAGACAAACTCACTTTTTTAGGCCAAGTCTTGTTTATGGAAAAAGACGAAAAGACACCGCAAAAGACACCAAAAGCCCGAATTTAAGCCTTGCTTGTATGCCAGGAAAAGAGGCTCTAAAGTGCGCAACATACACAGAATCATATATATATTGACTGGAATACGGTGTACATGAAGTAGAATAAAGCATACAACGTATGTGTACGAAGATAGTATGGAAGTAACGGCAGAACATCAAGGGGATTTGGAGGTGCCGGCGTCGGTATGGGCACCGGACACACATAAGCACTCACCAATTCAAATCATTGCTGATGAACTTGAAATCCCCCTTGCTGGTGCATTGGACAATCCAAGGAAGTCGCCGCAGATAGTGACTTGCATGTGATGGGCATTTAGCATTAACAGGCGGCATGGAAAGCGGACTTGCAGTATTGATCTTGCGGTATTAAAGTGACTTGATGGATGCCAAGACATCAGGTCAGTGCGCACTCGGGGGTTTGACTGTCTACAATGTTTACAACAGCGTTGAGGACAGGAGGCCAGGGACAATGCAACGAAGTTGCTTGATGTAATTAATGGGGAAGACGCGCCGACTGAGTAGGGAAGTGGTGACATGGCAGTGGGCATGGTAGCCTTGGCAAGTGCAATGAAGAGGTTTGAATGAAGTAGGAGGCGAGATAAGGCACATCTGGCGGAGTGGAGTTTTTGGCAGGCGGCGATGGTTGAGAACGGTGAAGGCCCGAGGTCAAAACGGCGGTGACGGGTAGGTGACATGGCAGCGACGGGCGACCATAGTACTGAGTTCATACCCAGGCTGGAAGTGCGCAGCCAGAGGCTACGCATAGAGTGCAGACGGCGCGGTGAGTTCGATGGTGGTGGGGAAGAGAAAGAGAGGTGGTACGACTCTGGTTGTTGTTGCCATGGCATTTGTTATGATTTGACGTGTGATGTGATGAGATCAGCGGAGATCGAACGACTTGGAAGAATTCCAGAATTCTGCCACTGGCAAGATTCTTGCCAAGATTGCACTGCTTCGCGCATGGATGTATTTTTTTTCCTGGGTTTCATATGGGCCGATGACAATCTAGGGAGGTTTTAAAACATCCTGACATTGTGTTTGCCCCGGCGTCAGCCAACCGTCAGCCTAGTAGTTGTTTTTTTGGATAACAATTGCAGTGTGTGTAATGGGTGCACTCATACCCCTCTAATTCACCGGCACAGGAAAGGGCATTTGCAAACTTGTGAACAAGAGTTATAACATCATATCCGCCAAACACTCAAATCACTTTTTGGCAACTTTTTGGCTCTTTTTGATGTGAACAGATTGACAAATAAAAGGGCGGAAAAAAGATGTCAAAAAAGCTTGCAAAAAGCTCACAAAAAAGTGAAAAGTTCTGAAAAGGTCCAAAAGACGTGCCAAGAGTCCGGGAAAGGACTTGTCAATTTGCTGATGTTCCGAACCGCTGCAAAGTTCCCTTTCTGGGGAAGCGAAAAATCTCTCCCGAGAACTGTACACCGCGGCCTCTTGCGCTTGGACTACGGATGGCTCGGCCGCGATGAACCGGACTACAGACTGCGGTAAGTAGGTCCACACTGAGACCACATTTTTTATCACCGTTCTTCCGGCAGTACTGCGAAACAAATGCACCAGTGTCTTCCAGATCTCATGGGGGAAACCGATGGCTTGTCAGGCTTGAAATGCTTTGAAAACTAGCCAGGAAAACCCTTTTCAAAAGCTTTTGCGGCGAAAAATTCATCCACGACTCAACAGATTACTATTATACGAAAAAGAATTGGTACAACACGACCCACGGTTTTACAGCCCATTCAACACAAACAGTCAACCGGGCCCGGGGACAGATTCGCGGGCTAGCCTTGCTCTTAGCCCATTTGGCGATTGAAAGCCTCTCGTAATTACAACTGTACAAAATGTAGGTCCCTCATCGTACGCCGTTGCCGTTTTTGGGCCTTCCGTTGGTCCCTCCGTTTTGATCTAGGACGGAGGTTCTATACAAATCATTTATTGACTGAATTAGAAATCTTGTGGGTCCTCACTACAGGGCATTAGGCTGTATGTGGCACCTTTCTTTCCAACTGCCGTGTTTTCTCGTCTATTTTATTTTCCATGTTTTTTTGTGCCGACTCCCCCGCCGGAAGACATGCGTATCATTCCTTGCAATGGCTTAGATCTGGCCAGCATGAGCTTTGTCCTTACCACCGGCCTTATCATCAATACCCGGTTAGACACTAGAAGACTAGGAGAGACCATTTTGATGCTACTGGAGTGCAAATTCCGAAGAGCGGGAGCCAAGATTGCTCTAAGAAATGGGGTGCGTTTTCACAGCTTTCCACCTCCGAGAAATTCAAACTTCCCAGGTGTACGAGTTCCAGGTTCCGGAAATGTTCGGTCCAGAGATGCCACCCGTTGTATTCACTGCAGCGGACTATCCTGAACTGTATCAGTCTGCTGCCTGTGCGGAGATCCCCACACATCATCAGGTTCTAAGCCTTCTGTCTCAGCGGCCCCGGATCTGGAGGTGGATTTCAGAAGCAAAACATGTCCCGCGTCTCTTGACACGTTCTTAGTGCCCCCACGTCAATGCTCCACATCCATGTCTCTGTATTCTGCGATATCACGTTCATAGGCCTCACTACCTCCCATATCGGCTTTGATGCACTTAGGACAAAAACACTGCTCCACGGTGGACACGTCTGATCAATGGGGAGAGATCGACACGATTCCGGGGATGGATTGGGACACAATGCCGTTTGAATCTTTTACGGGTCCCACCGCCGTAACGCACCAGAGTGGTTGGTTTGATCTTGGGTTGTTCAAGAAGCTCTCATTTATTGCATGCTTCATGCTGTGTCTCCTCCGGGAGCCCAAAGAGATGCTCTACCTCGTCCATGTGTGCAAGGTCACGGCTTGGTGGTTCAAGGTTCGGCCAAGTTGTACTTGTCTTTCTTCTGAATTTTTCATTTAGACCCTTTCCTTTCAGACTGTTTTCAGCTATTGAGCAAGCAACGACACCACACCGATCCACATCCACATTTCCGTGAGTCTCCGGACTAAAGCTGTCTTCCCCAGCGAGTCTACTCCCGTGACAGCATACATCAACAACACCGTCTCATCGATCACTGTTCCTGCGATCCCGCCAACAACGGAGTCTGTGGGTGAGATCGCGCTACGCCTACGCTGCGCCATCCTGGCATACAATGCACACCTTCCCGGTATCAGGGCAGACTTGCACTGGCGCTGCGGGAATCCCTTGAAGGGGTTTTTTCCGTGCCTCGTGGATGGGGAGTAATCAATTCAGTCCAGCTGGCGTGCAGCGCGATTTGCCGAGCTCAATTTTTACGGGGCATGTGTGCCAAGAAGTGGAGGAAAGGCTCAGGTGGTGTTTGTATTGCCAATCTTTTCATCAGGAAAAGGTGCTCCGACTCGGGGAAGCAGTGGGGTTCTGATGGAGGACGAAGAGGCCAGGCTAGAGGAGATAAGGATTGGGAAAGAATATGCCAAAGTGGAACTGTCACATTTATTTGAGAAACATTTAACACATTCAAGACTTTCCTAAGTAATATACGGACCTCACGGGAATTGGTCTGTGTACAGCGGCAGTGGACCGAGCAGGGTACACGTTGAGATGCCCGTGTTTTGAAGACCCAGCATGCTGGCCTCCACAGCCTTGATGAATTCCCTGAAGAGGGCGTGCACGTCTGACTCAAACCCACCGAGGGGCCAGAGATGACAATGAACCTCGCGAAGATGGAGGAATTGACTGCATTGCATAAAGCTCGGACTGAAAATAGCCAACACGTCTGTGGAGTCTGAGATGTCAGGGAATGGTGCATCACTGTGGACACCAAAAGCCAGGGTTATGTGCTCCACGAGCGGGAGGGAGGCCGGGGATGTCAGTCAGGTTCGATGAATTGTATAGAGAAGCACCTTCCGTAATGAGCACCAGATGTTTCAGCATCGGGGCACAGGCCTCGAGTAGCCACTGGTCATAATGCGAGTCCATCCAGACGCTCAATATACCGCGTGAGTGGCAGGTTTCGCGGCTCCAGGAGAACATTCAGATGGAGAGGGTTGATCGGCCAACATCAGAAAGGATGAGATGCCAAAGACGTGGCACGGCAAGATTAATGCGGAGGGCGCGTGCCTAACAGTCATTAGATGCAATCAAGAAGGGCAGACACAGATCCGGGTGGTATGCTCCACAATGTCATGTATTTTCCGTCGAGACTCAGCCGTTCGATGTTGTGGACTGAGCAAGCACATCCAACGCGGCGAGCTTGGAAACGGTGCCAGATAGCTTGATGGTCAGGTCGTGGATGCATGCACCAAGATGGGTAGATTTGATGAACATTTCTTGTGCTTCCTTCAGGCTCCCGAATTCTCTCTGAGGGATGCAGTCTGATGTTTTTGGATGTTAGGAGTCAGTACCGTGCCCGCAAGTATAGTGACCGAGATATCTTGCGCTGGCATGATGAAACTATCAGAACCTGTACTACCATATGAGAACGACAACTCCCAAATGTACCGAGTGGAACAGATGAGAGTTGTGTCAGCGGAACCAAATGTAAATAGAGTCTGCGATCCGTATATTCCCGACACTAACCGTTCCTCCGCAGACAAGCACAACAGCTGGAACCAACAGAAACAAAAGAGGTTGTGACGAGTGCACACGAACTGAGCGTCGAGTTGTCCTGGATTTCGTTGATAATAGCATTGAACAGTTCTTGGGGAGTGAAGGTATTCGGTTCAAAGCAGTGTTTATTGCTTGTCCCTATGTGTTCTTGGTATGCGGTAGTTCGAAAATCAAAACACTGACTACTCTTCACCGTCACCAGTACCACCGCTTCTGCCCTGAAATGCATCGCGCCCTAGTGATTCCCGAACTTTTGGACCTTATCTTCGCGGAATTATACAGTTTGGCTCTACCGACTATGGCACAGTGCCAAGTGGGCGAAACTTGAAGGATTTTGCCGCTCGCCACAGGGTTTTCCAGGATCCTGCTCTGGATATGTTGTGGAGCAAGCAAGATAATCTCATTAACTTGCTGAAAACTCTCCCCCCGCATCTATGGGAAGACTTTGTTGTCGACGGATCTGATGCGAGACGAGATTCAGCCTTTGTGAGTTGTTGCACTCAATCAGGTGGTACAGCTTTTCATAAAATGTCGCCTCTTAGAAATTCATTGGAACAGTGCAGCCAACAGATTGGGATATATTGTTGGCTTATGCCTTGCACATTCGCGAATTGACCTTCAGCCATTGGCATTGGCACCTTCTTGCTTTTACAGTACTCAAAACAATCGCTTCCGTGCTTCCTCGCGACCAGCTGTGCCCTAATATTCGGAAGATATCATGGGAGTCCACTGGCCCTCTATTTCCGTACATTTGTCTTTTTCTTGGCCCCAAGATTACAACTGCCGCCATTTTCCCCAAATCCAGTTCGAATATTCAGCTGCTGCTCGATCTGATGCCTCGGTGTCCAGGTCTGAGGAAACTCCTCATCACCACCCCGGAGCCTACTTCCCTGTTCCACCACACAATATCACAGATTACATTAGGCCTGGGGAATCTCAAAGAGATTGCTCTCCCTATGCTCAATTGACCGGTCTTCGAAACAATCTCACAGCTTCCTGCGCTGAGGCGCCTGGAGCTGATGAACCTGGGCATACAAGACTTAGACCCAATCCAGAATTATCCCGACTCCGCAATGTGCAGCCTTCCATTTCCTGCACTCCGCTCCGTCCAATTGGCTGACACGTCATTTGAGTTCGCCATCAAGTTTCTCGAGTTGCTGTCAGACTGCCGTTTACATTTGGAAGGTTTTGATGTTGGCACTCACGTCTCACAGACGAAATTTACCACGGGCCGTCTTTATACTGCCCTGACAAAGTGTCTGCCGCACACTGCTCTGCAGATCCTGAACGTTGAGTTTACGGAGGACTTGGGAGCCGTCATACCACCAGAGGGCCCAATGGCAGACTATGTGATCAGTGGCCAGGAAGTTTCATCCCTCTTTTGCTTCACCAACCTCACGTAGGTTTGGCTCGAACCATCTGTTGGATTTGACCTAGATGACGCCACTGCATGGGATATGGCCCGTGCTTGGCCAAATCTCACCAGACTTGAATTGCTATTGTATTCATCCACAAAGATACAGCACCCATTTCGTTTGACGCTGCGTGGACTGCGTGCCTTTGCGAAGCACTGCAAGAACCTCGTCTCGCTCAGCATTTGCGTGGACGCTTCCGCGGTCCCACCCTCTGACAATTCCCTGGAAAGCAGAATCTCACAATCTTCTCTGACCTCGTTCGATATCAGCACCTCACCAATTAACGATCCACCTACTGTCGCCCAATTCCTGTCTGCGCTATATGCGAGCCTTAAGCAAATTAGCACCCATGATTGGCGCTGGGAAGACGACTCGGGGGAGGAGGACAACAACGATGCAACCACCACAGTAGTGCGTGCCCGACACACTTTGTGGAAACAAGTCGAGGCCATGTTTCAGACCGTTGCTTCGTGTTCCGATTTGGAGGAAACGGAAGGAGGATCTGAACAGTAATTTCTCATGGAACTTCCGAATGCCATTAGTGTGTTCATGTCCACCGAGGAATATCCCGACTCAACTGATCCATTTCTTAGGCTCCTGTTTCTTGCCCTCCTCGCACCTTTTTGAAGATTTGTACATTGTACCCTCATCTGAGCTTCCGTTTCAATTCCACTCCCTAGTCCTAAAATCAGAAGCATGATCTTACTTGAACATTTATGGGCTTGTTCGGTAAGGGTGTGAAAGTTCAACTTTGTTTCGAATCTTGGAATCTTCACCGGTCTTACTTATGAACCATTAACTATGAACGGGAATATTATAAGTTCTGAACTTGTTCTTCTCGACTCAAAAGATTCTGAATCCATAAACCTCAAGTACTCAGGAGATTGTTTTCCAAAGAATTTCAAGACTTGAGTCAACCACAGTCAAGCGAGGTTGAGTGTTAGTCGTCTGATATTTATCCGCGCACACTATCATTGACTATAATCGATGGCTTCACATGAATTGAAAAGGATTGAAGTGCCAAGTGGATTTTTGGCAGCCGATGGTTACACCCTGATTTACTGTAAACTCTGGATGGAAATAAGCGCCCGGTAGTATGATGGGACCGCGTCAGTATGATAGAGTACTAGTATAATTCACTTCCTTCTTCACTCCTTCCTGCAGAACTAATCGCTCTGGATCTCTTTTCCGAGCCCCCACTGTCTTCACAAATTTAGACTGCTCTCCCCCAATACCCTTCATGTCTCTTTTGGTTCAGTCTCGCAGGCATTGGTGGGTTGTTCAACTTTGCTCACCGGGAACTCAGCCTTAGCGGCATCTATGCTGGCCACAGCTCACGCCCAGATGCTACAGCTTGTATCCCAGCTAAAATTCCAGCTGACCTCTGGGACCGTGCTAGCGTCCACAACACCACTGTTTCCACCATCGGTGTGGGCACAGACGGGGTGACGACATATGTGGAAGTGAGGGCGGAGACACTTGCCATAGAAATTTCTGGCACAGTGACCAAGACGTTGCTTTCTGTGCCAACGTCATTTACGGGTGAGTACCAACTTGGGAAGAATTTCTGGCAACCGTTGGCTGAACAGCAACTTTCGAGGAGGACACCTCTGATTATATCATCGGTGTGACCAACAGCGGCTTGTTCGAGTCGTGCACATTCAGTGTAGGCAGTCAGGGGGTATGTGTACAATAATTCGTCGTGGGCCCGTCTACCTTTACAGAGTCGACGTTCTTGGGCCCCGTTCAGCCGTGGTACACGCTGAACGCCGCGGCATTTTCGACTCAACTGGAGCCCCAGCACTGAGCAATGCAGCAGTGACCTCGGACAGGTGGTCCATCTGGAGTGGAGCAATTGTTCTTCCCGTTATACTTCACATTCTTTAGAATTTCATTAAAAATGTTTTTATGCCGCACGTCAAATAGCTTATGCTTGCTCTGCAAACAACTCCGGTCGCCCATGCCTTCCCGTGTTCTGTCATGAGCACCCGATCTGTTATTTTGCAAGCTATTTTGATAAGTTCAATCAGGGTGGAAAGCTCAACTTTGGTTCAAATTTGGACCATGACAGAACTAGGTCCAATTTTCGCCGGTCATATACAACAGAGTTTAACAATTTAACAATGAGTTCCTTCATGGTCAGTGAACATACCTGCTCAACGACTCCAAAGTTCAGAGTCCAGCAGTATAGTTCGAAGACCAGCCAAAACTTCATACTTCACTCGCATATCAGTCGGCTGTATTTGGGCTGTATTATTTGCTCGCACCATCAATGGCTTCACATGGATGGAAAGTAGATTTTTGGGCACTTGCACAATGCTGCCATTGTTACCCGCAAACTGTTTCCCATCGGGAATGCTCACTTTGCAAATAACTAGTCGCTCTTTCTTTGAGACCTCCCATCGTCTTCACAGATTCAAGTTCAGGCCTGAACCCACTCCCTGATACCCTCGATGTTGTCTTTTCTCCTTTGGTTTGGTCTCACAAGTGTTGGTGCACTGTTCAGCTTTGCGCACCCGGAAACACATCATTATTGACTTGGGTAATGGCCATAGTTCGTGTGCAGACCCTGCAGCTGGTCTCACCTATCCAGCCAATTTCTTTGACCGTGCTTGAAACTGAAACAGTCTCTGTTTCCGAAATCGGTGTCGGCACAGAGATGACGACATATGTGGAAGTGGGGGCAGAGACGCTTGCCGTAGAGATTTCTGGCACCGTGACCCAGACACTACTTTCTGTCCCAATGTCATAATACGGGTGAGTCCACTGGCCTTCGTGTGAAGAATTCCTGGACGATTCAGAGTAATGTGACTGTTGACTGAATAGCAACTTTCGTGGAGGATGCCTCGAATTTCATCATCAGCATGACGGGCAGCGGTTTGCTCGAGTCGTGCACCTTTGGTGTAAACGGTCAGGGGGCGTGTTTAGAGCAATTCACCGCACTTGGAGGTGTGTCTACTCTCACATCGGCATACTCAGGCCCAGTCGAGCGGTGGTACAGGCTGAACACTGCGGAATCGGACCTCATCACACAACCCACACAGTTGAGTGGTTTTTCCATGACCTCCTCCCCGACTGGGACAAGCCGCACATCATCCAGTGCTCCAAGATCGCAACCGAGCCCAACCACCCCTGCACCGAGCAATGCAGCGGGTGCGACCGTGGGGAGGTGGTCCATCTGGACCGGAGCGATCCTTCTCCCCGTTATACTTCACATTCTTTAGAATTTTATGATCACGTTGATAAGCCGCGAAATTTGCGAAACCTCAAATTTTACGAATGCATGCCATTCTGCGCTCATCCAGTGGTTGGTGTGAGCTCCAAACATGCAACCAAGAGCCATATTGCATTATCATCCTAAACACTGGCACCTATGGCTTATTCCAGGAGACGGCACCCTTGGATCACTAGGGGTCAGATCCGGATTAAGGCTTGAAGCCCAAATATCAAAGTCCTGAAACACCCTCTATACGTGGGAAGGCAACCGCAATGCTCACTACCAAAGGGAGAATCATAATATCCACCTCTGACATCTATTGGGACACTGGGAACCTTATTCGGGAGGAAACACTGAGTTGATTACACAACTTTGGTTTATCCAACGCAACGCGACAAGTTACAGGATCAAGGCCTAGACTCAATATTGCTATTTTAAACACCAGGTCTGTGAGGACGCGATCACCCGATAAGCCGCAGACCGGGACTAAGCACGTACTATGTGTTCCTGGATGTCGATTAAGGACATCTGGGGTATCGTTGGAAAGGGAATAACCTATACTATCCAACTAGCGATACTAGAAGTCGGGGCACACACAACAGAGGAAGATATGGGCCAATTACCCTGTTTAAGGGAATAGTGGAACATATAATCCCCTGATCGACAAAGGGTTGTCGATCACCGGATAAACTGCCGACCAGGATTAGGCATGTACTGTATATTCCTGGATGTCGATTAAGGACATCTGGGGTATCGTTGGAAAGGGAACAACCTATATTATCCAACTAGCGATACCAGAAGTTGGGGGACAGACCATAGAAGAAGATATGGGCCAATTACCCTATTCAGGGGATATTTGAACATATAAACCCCTAATCCATGAGGGGTTGAAGGAGTCATTATACAAACATTTAGGAGGCTAGGAACGCCAGGGCGCACACAGCTGATACCGATCACAGGCTAATTAATTAAGTAGAATACCTGAAGCTTAGTAATCACACATATGTAACAGTTTCTGTACAGTATATAAGGAGGGCAGAACCAGGGAGGATGGCACCGAACTAGACCCGGAGAGTGAGGAGCAATAAAGCCCTTGCGCACAAAGTCGACGTTTGGGCTTGACTCTTTGGCTGTCAACAGGCCTCAGAATTCAAATTTGGTTTTGGAATAACAAAAGGACCGAACTAGACCCGGAGAGTGAGGAGCAATAAAGCCCTTGCGCACAAAGTCGACGTTTGGGCTTGAATCTTTGGCTGTCAAATAGCCTTGGAATTTAAGTGCGGTTTCGGAATAAGACTTTGTTTGAGGCGCGAGCCATAGTTACGGGGCGTGAGCCATTGTTACGGGGCGTGAGCCATAGTCTGAGGCGCAAGCCAGCAAGTTTGAGGCGCGAGCCATTGTTACGGGGCGCGAGCCATAGTTACGGGGCGCGAGCCAGCAAGTTTGAGGCGCGAGCCAATCATTGTCGGAATAAGGCGCGAGCCAACAAAACCGGGTCTAAACAGCCCACAAAACCAAGCCGGTTCACAGCCGTTATCTTTGCATAGTTGGGACACTTAAATCCACGTTGGGAACCAACCAATAAATTCAGGTTGTGTCTTGAACGCCACTTCGAGAAAGCTAGTTGAGACTTAGCCATCCTCGGGGGAACGGGAATTGAATACTTTCGTGACAAATATGTTTACTCGTGGTTTCCTTGGACCTACACTTGTGTCCAAAAAGACCCGAATCTCGTCAGTGTATCTTGGTCGTCAAAAGAGTGTGTGGTGTTGGAGTCTGTCTACCGTCAATTTAGTCGTGCTTAATCTCACTTTGTGAGTTAGGTGTAACTCAGTCGTTCGATAGGGGGGATTTTGGCAGTTGCATTATTCTGACCGTTGAACCTGAGCAACCGTTTCAACGTAGTGCACAGTCATTCCGTGACATCATGTAGCCTTGTGTATGGGTGAAACCAATTTTCAAGCGTGACTGAAACACGACCGCTGAAACCAGACACACCGGCAAAAGTGAATGTTCAGCTTGGCTGAACATGTTGCCGAAAATGAGGATTTAGGCTTCGAAAAAAACTGGCCTGAAAATGCACTTGAAAAGAACAGATTCAGGGAAGCTTAATAAGGTGCCGAAATAAAGGAATTCAGCAGGACATTCAGCTGGGCTTAATATGGTCATTTCGGCAGCAAATTTTGAGTGTTTGAAAGTGAGACTGAAAAACATTTAATGGGCCACACATTCAGACTGCCTGAAAACAACAATTTCGGTGTTGCCAAAACTGTAGCCGAAAGCAGGCTACACTTTCAGCTATACCGAAAGAATCATATTTGGCGCGGCCGAGGTCGGAGCCGAAAGAAGTTGTTTTGGGTCCAGCCAAAATAGCAGCCGAAAGGTGTTATTTCGGCCGGAGCCGAAAGTGCAGCTGAAAGTAACACTTTCGGGGCAGCCGAAAATAAGCGGCCGCTGGTGGCTGTTGGCGGCCGCCAACTGTGGCAGTGCAGCTGCCACTTAGCAGCCGTAGCCTCTGACTGGGAAATTGGGGATTTTTTTTTATTGCATGACCAAAGCTATTATTGGTTGAAAAAACAAACAAGATATTCTTGAGGGCAAAAAAAAAATGAAATGAAACAAATTCAGGGGAAAGAAATTTGGGAAACATTCATATGTGCAAAACATTTATTTGACCACACTGCGGCACCAGGCTGCACAACCTCGATCTCAATGGTGCCAAACTACCCCTGCTTTTTATCGGTGGGATATGTGCCATACAATTATAATCTTTATAATCCAATTATTAGTATATTGCATTGCTGCTCAGTGACTGCTGCACTGCCACAGTTAGCTGCCGCCGACTGCCGCCAGCGGCCGCTTACTTTCGGCTGTCCCGAAAGTGTCACTTTCAGCCGCACTTTCGGCTCAAGCCGAAACAACAACTTTTGGCTGCTATTTTGGCTGCAGCCAAAACAACTGTTTTTGGTCGTGATCTCGGTCGTGCCAAATGTCATTCTTTGGGCATAGCTCAATGTTTGGCCGAAAGCATTGCTTTCAGCTACAGTTGCGGCCACACCAACATTGTTGTTTTCAGGCAGTCTGAATTTGCGGCTCATTACTGTCACGATTAAGCAGGCTATCTAATCGGACAACACCTTATCTCGTTATCTAAGCGCCAGGATAAGCGCTGGTCTATTTAAACACCAAGGCTATGCTTGAGTCATCAGTGATCGGACAGCCAGGGATCGGGTTCCCACAGGAACATGCCGATGAAGCACGACGGATTGGTGACCGGACAGCTGACAGGTGTCATGCTGCGGACATGTGGAGTATGCATGGGCATTACTCAGAACACATGGCTTCAGGACGTTTCTTACTCAGAACACATGGTTCTAGCATGTTTATTACTCAGAACACATGGTTATGGTGCTTGTAGCACATGGACGCTCTATTGTATATATTATTAGCACTAGTTACATAGCCACAGTTGAACAGTATAAGTAGTGTAGCTAGTCGCATGTATTCCTTAGTCTTTTATTCCATCATTCTTCGAGCCTCACTCTTACCTGCTACATCTGAGAACGCAACGTGCGACCTCTCAGACTAGTATTTGAGCCTTGAGCGTGACATAATAAAAGACTACCCTTCATACCTTCGTACCGCCCCTACCCTCCGACCTCCTTTCCTTTTCCCCCCACCCTTTTCCACTACTTGGACTCGTACCGCTACTTGGACTCTCGTATTTGAAGTTCCATTTCCATTACTCCCCACCCGCCGATTCCCTACCTCATCCACAGCGAGTCTAAACAAGTGCAGCACCAGTCGTTTTCGGTTTACCGAACAGACAGACGCTAGGCCACGGGAAACGTTGAGTCCGTCCCAAGCCACATAGCAGTCGCAGGAGTGCCAGCCGGACCTTCGGAGAAGACTGCCTCGCTATCGCCGGGGGTGTTGTAGAAGACCCGGGGTAGTTCTGTCGCAAGAGACCGTTGCGATTCCACCAACCGCCGAGTGCGGATTCATACCAACACAGTGACCTTCCGCGCCCCATCCACCTCCTCTTCGTCGGGAACCTCATCCCCGTCGACTTCCTTATACCGTTCCGCCGAACTTCCTACCTTCACCCCGTTCGACCGACTTTACGCCGCCCTCACCAAACTACCTTACCAACCACCTCGCCCGTCGCTCATATTACCAATGGCCGACGAAGACCAGAACCAGGGCACCACCTCTTATATGCCCGCTATGGACCTCGACCCCGCCCCGAGAGAGACTAGGTCCTCTCGGATCACCCTCGCCCGCCTCCCCCCCACTTTCGACGGCTCTGACAAGAGCAAGTGGGAGACTTTCCTCGACGCCCTTCTTAATTACCTATGGGCGTATGACTCGGAGTTCGACTCCGAAAAGAAGAAGATCGCGTTCACCCTATCGTTATTGGGGCGAACCGATGGTGCCTCGTGTCCAGCTACAAACTGGGTACGTAATTGGCGAAAGCGCACATTACGCGAGGGGCTTGATAGCCTCTACCACTTCGATGATTTGATCTCGGAATTGGAAGGGACGTTCCAGGACAAGAACGCCAAGCAGACGGCGCACATGCGCCTTACGACAACACGGCAGGGAAAGACTCCCCTGGCCGACTTCATCCAGGCGTTCGAGTTGAACGCTGAAGAAGCGGGGTATGCCCCCAACGACAAGGACACCCCCCACAACACCTTCCTAGTGGAAACACTAGAAGGCCTCGTCGAGGAGGCGGTGCGCACCCAGCTGTATGCGGGTGGAATTGAGGTCCCGGAGGATTACGCGGGACTCAAGAAGAGGCTGACGGCAATCAGCCGGGTCATGGAGCGGGGGAAACTCCGAGCGGCTCAACAGAGCCGGATGTTCTGGGCCCCGGCGCGCACACAAGCGCCGGCTGCCAAGACATCACCGGGGTTCGGACCGGCGCCCAACCTCGCGAAGAAGATCGGGCCGGGGGAGACCGCCCCGATGGATGTGGATCGCACGTGGCAGACGCCGCGCGTTTTTAAATGTTACAACTGTGGCAAGGAGGGCCACATGAAGCGGGAGTGCCCGGAGCCTCCCAAGTCTAAATTCAATATCCGGTCGATCAAGACCGAGGACTACTCGCAGGACGACCTGCAGGCTCTCGCAGCCGTCCTTCGCGAGAAGGGTTTTTAAAGGGGCCCCCGCTTGCGGCCAAGGCCGGGCGCCCTGCGGACACGGACAAAGTCGCTCCAACGACGAACATTATGCCTACCAACATTTTTACTTTACTGCCCGAACTTAATATTAGCAATGTAGTTACCAACCCGGCTGATGATATTTATACCCCAGAAAATACTAGTCTACGAAAGAGCATAAACGATTTCCTAGTAGCTAGTGTAGAAAACAAACAAAAAATATGTATCTTGGAGAATCAGAATCGGAAACGTAATTTAAAGAATCGCAGAATGGACGAAGTAAATAAGCGTTGGAGCGCATTCAAAAAGGCCCCTGGAACCCAAACCAGTGCGAAAAATAGTGAGACGAAAAAGGACGGCGATGCCGTGAGGGCTCAATCCCAGGATCGGGAGGAAGCGCCCAAACAAAAGAAAACACGCGTGACGCTGAGTCAAAAGAAGACACAGGCGGCGCAGAAGTCGGCACAGCCTGAGGATCGGCTTGCCAAGGAGATGAAGGAACTCCAGAAGCAGAGGCGGCATCACGAGATGCTAGTTCCCGTTACGCTGACTGCGTTGGACACCGGGAAGACGCGCGCTGTCAAGGCTCTTCTCGATAACGGTTGCACTACCACGTGCATCGATCGAGATTATGCCAAGGCAGAAGGCTTCGAGCTCCACGAGCTTGACGTGCACATTGTCGCCCGCAACGCAGACGGAACGGAGAACTCTCGGGGAAAGATCACTCACTACGTTGAGTTGATGCTTTCGGTCGGATCCCACGTTGAGCGCCAACGGTTCTTGGTCACAGGACTAGGCAAGGCTCGCGTGTTCATTGGATACGATTGGTTGTTCAAGCACAACCCCGAGGTAGATTGGCGATCACAAAAGATCGTGTTCAGCCGCTGCCCGCCCGAGTGCAACATGCATGGCACGGAGTACCGGACAGGGATGTCTGCGGAGGAAGAGAAGTTGGAAGACGGCGAGTCGATCCTATTGGCCGACTTTGCAGAACAGATTGATCTGCGTGCGCACGGATCACAGGCGCAGCAGATGGCAGAGGAAGCAAATCGTGGGAAGGAGCGCATGGCCGAAGGAAAGGTCCCGGAGGAGTACCACGAGTTCGTAAAGGTGTTCGCGAAGGAATCATTTGATGCCATGCCCGAGAAAAGGCCGTGGGATCACGCAATCGAGCTTAAGCCAGGATCAAAGGCTGTAGACTGCAAGATCTATCCGCTCTCGGTCACGGAACAGGGGAAGTTGAATGAGTTCCTGGAGGAGAACTTGAAGAGTGGGAGGATCCGACCCTCGAAGTCGCCGATGGCTTCGGCGTTCTTCTTCGTGAAGAAAAAAGATGGCAGCCTACGACCAGTCCAGGATTACCGGAAGCTCAATGAGATGACAATTAAAAATCGTTATCCACTTCCGCTAATCTCGGAGCTCGTAAATAAGCTCCGCGGCGCCAAGTACTTCACGAAGTTGGATATCCGATGGGGGTACAACAACGTGCGGATCAGGGAGGGAGATGAGTGGAAAGCGGCGTTCAGGACGAACCGAGGGCTGTTCGAGCCGCTCGTGATGTTCTTCGGCCTGACGAATTCCCCGGCAACGTTCCAGACAATGATGAACGACATCCTTCGAGAGCTCATAAATGAGGGAAAGGTCATAGTCTACCTGGACGATATCCTTATCTTCACCGACAACTTGGAGGAGCACAGAGCACTGACGAAGCGGGTACTTAAAATCCTGCAAGACAACAAGCTCTTTCTCAAACCAGAGAAGTGCGACTTTGAAAAGACGGAGATCGAGTATCTAGGAGTCATCATTTCCTACAACTCGATGAAGATGGACCCGGTGAAGATCAAGGGCGTGACGGAGTGGACGGAACCAAAGAACCTTAAGCAGACACAGGCGTTCTTGGGTTTCACAAACTTCTATCGTCGCTTCATCCGAGGATATGCGGAGATAGCGAAGCCGATGACAAGGCTGACCGGGAAGGAAGGCTGGAGTTGGGGAGAGGAGCAGAGGAAGGCGTTCCAAAGGCTCAAGGATCGCATCGCTGAAGACGCCGTACTGGCGCTTCCCACGGATCACGGGAAGTTCCGAGTCGAGGCTGACGCATCGGATGGAGCTATAGGAGCGGAGCTCGCACAGGAGCAGGAGGGCGAATGGCGCCCTGTTGCTTTCATGTCTCATGGACTCAATGAGACTGAGCGGAACTACGAGATCTACGACAAAGAGATGCTCGCGATCATGACCGCGCTGGACGAGTGGCGGGAGTTGTTGATGGGCACAAGCCAAACATTCGAGATCTTTACTGATCATCAAAATCTCGAATATTTCAAGAAGCCTCAGAAGGTTAATCGCAGACAGGCCCGGTGGATTCAGGAACTGGCGGAGTTCGATTTCACATTGCACCACCGGCCTGGAGCGTTGAACAAGAAGGCAGATCTCTTATCTCGGAGATCGGATCACGACCAAGGGAAAGACGACAACGACAATGTTGTTCTGCTGAAGCCAGAGTATTTCCGAGCACAGGACATAGTGCTGGAAGGGCCGGAGGCAGGGATCTTGGAAAAGATAATTAAGGAGAAGAAGATCGATAAGAGCGTTAAGCTGGCGCTCGAGAAAAAGCTACCAGCCTGGGAAAAGAAGGACAATATTATATATTACAACGGACTTATATATGTACCCCGGAATCAGGAGTTGCGCGATAAGATTATCGGACTCCATCACGACCTGCCCATGCTCGGCCATCCCGGAGAGAATCGCACGCAGGAAATGGTGGAACGTAATTATTGGTGGCCGAGACTGGGAAACCAGGTCGCCGAATATATAAAGGCCTGCGAGGCTTGCCAAAGGACTCGAGTGCGCCGGTACAAGCAGGGAAAGCTTAACCCGCACAAGATCGCTGAGGGACCTTGGCAGATTATATCTATGGATCTTATCGGTCCGCTGCCGGTCAGCAATGGCTTTAACGCCATCCAAGTCTGGGTCGACACTTACACGAAGATGCTCCATTGCGAGGCAACGAACATGGAGCTGACGAGTGAAGGTGTCGCCCGACTTACCCGGGACCGCGTGATTAGATATCACGGCATTCCCCGTAAAATTATATCGGATCGGGACACTCGATATTTATCCGGGTTCATGCGAGAGCTTAACCGGCTTCTCGGCATAGAAATGAACCCGAGCACGGCATATCATCCGGCGACAGATGGCCAGACGGAGCGAATGAATCAAGAGATTGAGAAATATCTCCGAATCTTCGTCAACCACCGGCAGTCGGACTGGGCTGAGTGGCTCGCCCTGGCCGAGTTCACTCACAATGACAAGACAAGCTCGTCGACGAGCATGTCGCCTTTTTATACGAACACGGGATACCACCCCTGGAAGGGGATAGAAAACTCAGTCGAGTCGCGCAATGAGGCCGCGAACGACTTCGCACAGAAAATGAAGAGGATCCGCGATGAAGCGTCGGTCGCTCTTGAGAAAACCCAGAAAAAGATGAAGAAGTATTATGACGCGCATAGGCGCGAGGCGCCTGTATTTAAAGTCGGTGACATGGTCTGGGTGGAAGGAGAGAACATAGAGACAGATCGACCGACAAAGAAGATAGATGATCTCAGGCTGGGCCCTTACGAGATCCTAGAGAAGGCCGGGGCTTCGGCGTGGAAGCTGAGATTGCCGGAGACGGACCAGACATATCCGGTCTTCAACGAGGCACTTCTCACGCCTTATGTGGAGCCGCCCGAGGGACGGAAAGAGAAGCGGCCGGGACCGCAGATCGTGCAGGGACAGAAGGAGTACGAAGTGGAGGAGATCCTTAACCACAGGAAACGTGGGCGAGGATACCAGTATTTAATCAAGTGGAAGGGATACCCTATCGGGGAACGGAACTGGGAGCCAACCCGGAACCTTAAGAATGCACCGGACATTCTCAACAAGTACAATGCAGAGCATGACTTGCGCCGATGGGCGGAGGACCTGATTGCCGGAAGGTCGAAGGGGAGCAATGACGCGCTGGCGGCAGAGCTCAGGAAATTAGGCTTGATGCCACCAAAGGAAGCGCTAGGCGCTAAGTCCCCAGGAGATGCCCAGGAACAGCCGCAGACCGAGGGGATTCCGGTCTTGCCGCTGGGGCATTGGGATTATCTTATCAAGCGGTATAAGCCGAAGCAGGAGTCGGCTGATTATCCAACTCGCTATCTATACGACCCAATCACAAGACGAAGGATGATCGTGGAGAAATTCCCTAACGAAGGATGCTCGCGCGGTACCTCAGTCGAGGTGTGACGGATTCTCACGGTCGTCGGGACGCCGACCCTAAGAGGGGGGTAATGTCACGATTAAGCAGGCTATCTAATCGGACAACGCCTTATCTCGTTATCTAAGCGCCAGGATAAGCGCTGGTCTATTTAAACACCAAGGCTATGCTTGAGTCATCAGTGATCGGACAGCCAGGGATCGGGTTCCCACAGGAACATGCCGATGAAGCACGACGGATTGGTGATCGGACAGCTGACAGGTGTCATGCTGCGGACATGTGGAGTATGCATGGGCATTACTCAGAACACATGGCTTCAGGACGTTTCTTACTCAGAACACATGGTTCTAGCATGTTTATTACTCAGAACACATGGTTATGGTGCTTGTAGCACATGGACGCTCTATTGTATATATTATTAGCACTAGTTACATAGCCACAGTTGAACAGTATAAGTAGTGTAGCTAGTCGCATGTATTCCTTAGTCTTTTATTCCATCATTCTTCGAGCCTCACTCTTACCTGCTACATCTGAGAACGCAACGTGCGACCTCTCAGACTAGTATTTGAGCCTTGAGCGTGACAATTACAGCCGTTTGCAGAATTGATGACAGTAGCCGAGAAAAAAGAAAGAAAGAAGAGTTTTGATGCCGGAACTTGTTTTGCTCATTTCTCCTTCATTTCTGGTCCGATTAGGCTGAGAATGGAGGGGATCAAGAGGATTCCCCAGGGCCTTCATAACAATACCATACTCACCTCCCAATTCACAGATTTAAGCTCAATGGTTTTTCCCTTGTAATCAATGGATTTGATGGATGTCACTGGTCGAACATTTCACATTTTTGAGTGAAAAAATTGATAAAAAATGTCGTTCAATTTATAGCCATTTTTCACCAAAAAAAGAAGTGAAAAATTTAAAACATTTTCACCACTTTTTTGACTTGAAATCAAAGTGAAAAATGTGAAACAAATTTTGTGATGTTGTTAAGATGTTTCTTTTCCATATTTTGACTGAACTCAAGGTGAAAATGATGGTGAAAAAATCGAAAGTTTTTTCACTAATTTTTTCAGCAGAAATCAAAGTGAAAAATGTGAAACAAAGTTGGTCATATTGTTAAGATGTTTGTTTCACATTTTTGACTGAAACTCAAGGTGAAAAATGCGAAATATCACTTGTTGAACATTTCAATTTTTTGAGTGAAAAAATTCATAAAAATGTTATTCAATTTATTGGCATTTTTTCACCGAAAAAAGAAGTGAAAAATTCAAAACATTTTTCACCACTTTTTGAGTTGAAATCAAAGTGAAAAATGTGAAATAAAGTTTGTGATGTTGCAAAGATGTTTCTTTTGCATTTTTTGACTGAACTCAAGGTGAAAATGAAGGTGAAAAAATCAAAAGTTTTTTCACTAACTTTTTCACCAGAAATCAAAGTGAAAAATGTGAAACAAAGTTGGTCATATTGTTGAGATGTTTGTTTCACATTTTTTGACTGAAACTCTAGGTGAAAAATGCGAAACATCACTGGTTGAACATTTCAAATTTTTGAGTGAAAAAATTGATAAAAATGTCATTCAATTTATTGGCATTTTTTCACTGCAAAAAGAAGTGAAAATTTTAAAACATTTTTCACCACTTTTGTGAGTTGAAATCAAAGTGAAAAATGTGAAACAAACCTCATGTTTTTCTTCGAACTAGTAATACCATTAATTCATACACATTTCAAGGTAAAAACAAAGGTGGAAAAATGAACAGTTTTTTGACCAGTTGTTTCACTAGAAATAGAAGTAAAAAATGCAAAACAAACAGTGGGGGCAAAAGCTAACTCACCCAGAATTCACATGTGTTTCACTCATGTGTTTCGAAGGTGGTTGGCAGCTAAACAAAGCCGATATCACAGACCATCAATTGTTCTTTGCCAGACAAAATACACACAAAGAATAGACAAAGGACAGACAAAGGAGCTTGGAAATCCTGTGGCCCTTTGTCCTTTGTCCTGTGTCCTTTGTCCTTTGTCCTTTGTCCTTTGTCCTTTGTCTTTTGTCCGTCCTTTGTCTATTGTCTGCCTTTCACTGGTGAAGCAATTCAAGTTTTTTTGACAGAAAAATTGGTAAAAAATTCAAAATCTGTTTAGTACATTGTATTTTGGGTCCCAGTGGCATTTTAGGTGCATCTCAGGTCCTTGCATCTATTTCTGGTGTGCTTGGGCCCATGTCGTCTGCCGTTCCCTCACGGATTTAAAATCCGAAAAATCACCCTTTATTGCTGTTTTAATGAGTACTTGGCCCGCGGTGAGTCCAATCCCAGACGGATTTTGCGGCCCAGCGGCATTTTAGGTGCATTTCATGTCCCTGCATCCATTTCAGGTGTGCTTGTGTTCATGTCACCCACCATTCCCTCACGGATTTAAAATCCGAAAAATCACCCTTTATTGCACCAGAAATGGATGCAGGGACATGAAATTCACGTAAAATGCCGCTGGGCCCCAAAATCCGTCTGGGATTGGACTCACCGCAGGCCAAGTACTCATTAAAACAGTAGTGAAAAAACCTTCGATTTTTTCACCATCATTTTCACCTTGAGTTCAGTCAAAAAATGCAAAAGAAACATCTTAACAACATCACAAAATTTGTTTCACATTTTTCACTTTGATTTCAAGTCAAAAAAGTGGTGAAAATGTTTTAAATTTTTCACTTCTTTTTTTGGTGAAAAATGGCTATAAATTGAACGACATTTTTTATCAATTTTTTCACTCAAAAATGTGAAATGTTCAACCAGTGTGTCCAATTTTATAACCCACATATCTCCTTCATTTCTCAATAGAATTACATGAAACTGGGAGCGGATTAAAACCCCAATTCACCTGAATCTTCTATGTGCTTTTGGACCGTCATTGTTATAAGTCGAGTCAGGCCAAGGCCAAGGAAGTCCGACCTCGGAGTTCGCGGTTTCTCGCAACACTACAATGAATAGAGTGAGCGACTATTCGGTCCGCAGTTCCGCACAAGACTATAGTCCGGAGTCACGGAGTTCGGAGTTCGGAGTTGAAGTCCGAATAGAGGATGAAGACAGAGGCTCGACCAACGCCGAGATAGCGAAGAAACAATCAATAATCAAACTGAACTACGAAACATATCTAACTAGCTTTTTAAACTCAGTACGCTATTGTCTATTGAATACAATAGCGTGCGAGATATTGGTAAGTAAGAAACATTAAACAATAAGGTAGCAAGGTAACTTAGTAAGGTTAAACAATAAAGGACTTCGGGCTTGGTAAGGACGCCCGAGAAAGAAGTCGGACTAGACAATAAGGCCTCGGAGAAATACAAGTCCGTCGGCCCGATGAGTAATCAGTGATTAGAAGGGAAACGCTCAGTAGACCTTCATAGCGTGAAAACCCTCTCGGGAATTGCCGGACCGGGCCGGCCGGTCCGACAAAGCACGGATATAACAGTCATTGGCCTTCATCCTCCAGTGTAATGTGTGATTATGTTGGGAGGGATTATAAACAGACTCAGGTAAATTCACCATTGCGCACGATTAATGAGTCACCTTTATGTTTATGACTTGGATTGGGCCTCTCCGAGGCGGGCGCTGAACCTTTAGGTGAGTGAGTAGACCCATTATTTTTTATTCTCCCTGACTTTTGCTGAAGTGATATCATTTCTTAAATAAGTACTTCTATTACGTGATTCACGACTTGAAAGTTCAGAGCCAAGAGTTGGAAGAACAAAGGTACAGTATATATAGGTAGGTATGGGAGCACGGGCACATGCTCGGATAAATCTCCTGCCTTGTCTGCGGGGAGAAGGCCTCGAGGGCGGTGAATGGGGAGGAGTCCGGACTGCAGAAACGACTCCTGCCTGATTCGGTTAATTCTCACGTCAACGGATACTGACCCGAACATAAAGCAGAAATGACAAACGGACAGTGTTCAGTATATCGTGAATACCATTGCCTTATCTTTACGATCTGGCATTGGAACGAGTAAAAACACATAAGAAGATGTCAAATGAATATTTTCGCATTTTTTATTGCCTACTTTCCAGCTTCCTGAATCCTCACTTGCATTCCGAATTTTTCCGAATCCATGACAAGCAGAATATGATGAAGTTTTGTTTGCACTTGTAGCAGAAAATGGAACAAAATCGATCTTCCCCAGGGTAGCCAAACCTAAAGGTTCAGCAATAATGGCAAAACATCTGGTGGCAAACTGGGGCTTTCGAACGCACCCACCCACATGTAATTTCCTCAAGAAATGAGGGAGATAGGTGTATTATAAAATCAGACATCCATTAAACTCATTGATTACAAGGGAAAAATCATCAAGCTTAAATCTGTGAATTAGGTGGTGAGTATGGTATGGTTGTGAAGGCCTTAGGAAACCCTCTCAAACCCTCCTATTTTCAGCCTAATCAGGCAAGAAATAAAGGAGAAATGAGCAAAACAAGTTTCGGAATTAAAACTCCTCTTTTTTTTTTTCTCGGCTACTGTCATCAATTACGCAAACGGCTGTAAATGTTTTTCAGTCTCACTTTCAAGCACTCAAAATTTGCGGCTGAAATGACCACATTCAGCCCGGCTGAATGTGCTGCTGAATTCCTTTATTTAGGTGACTTATTAAGCTTCCCTGAATGTGTTCTTTTCAAGTGCATTTTTGACCCAGTTTTTTTTGAGGCCAAATCATCGTTTTCAGCAACATGTTCAGCCGAGCCGAACATTCGCTTTTGTCAGTGTGAGAAACGACCGGAGCGTTATGCGTGACAGGACGAAAAGATTGAAACAGGCCCTGGGCACGAGCATGTATATCCTGCAAAATAAATTGACATTTTGAGCAGATAGAAACTACAGCTACGACGTTGGGCATATTTTACGCAATTTTTCGAACAAGACTTCGATTTTTTGGAGTCCTTTACCTGTCACGCACTTTTCATTGAAACAGGCCCAGAGTTACCCGTTACATTTGAAACGAAACGGGGGCTGCGTTACGTTACGTTTCACCCATACACAAGGCTACAGTAGCTCGCGCTTGCTCAGCAAATAACCCCGATTACCCGTCATGTTACCTTCCCATCCTGAGTTCCGTCATGAGCAGGCCGTTTTCTGTTATTTTTGCAAGCTATTTTGAGAAGTTACAGGCGTATGCTTTGGATGGATTGTGTGTATTACAGTGACTGTGTGTGTATGCCTTGCAGGGAAGCCTTTTCGACATGCTTCAATGCTCTCGGGTTATTTTTAGCTTTAAGCTTATCTCGTTTTCTTTTACACGTGATCGCGTTTTGCCGATTTGCCGTCTATTGCCGGCGGCATTCCTTCGGATTTTCGACCGAAACTTGCATGAGGTGAATCTCCACACATGTTTCTTGTGCCTTTCTCCGAGATACCACGAGCCCCATGTCGACCCCGGTCGTAGAAGAGCTGGGTACCCCTCATACTACCGCTGGAACCACGACCCCCAAGAGTTCTAAAGCCCATACTGTTGAACTCACGGACCAGACCAACAGATTGCCCTTCAAAAAACTGCTTCCGATATTTTTGGGGTTGGGCCTTTGTGTCGTGGTTTCCACCCTGGACTCAGTTATCGTTGCCACCGCCATCCCGACAATTTCCTCCGCGTTCAATGCAGGTTCCGTCGTTTCGTGGGTCCCGTCGGCGTATCTCTTGACTTCGACGTGTTTTCAGCCACTTTATGGACGGTAAGGGCGTCCTTTACTTCCCTGTCCAATAATCACGCAGCCCATAGGTTCTCTGATATATTCGGACGCAAGACCGCGCTCGGACTTGCCATGTCATTGTTTATGGTTGGAAATCTAATAGCTGGATTCTCCAAGACGATCGTTCAGCTCATCGTTTTCCGTGGGTGTGTGAAAGCCTCTCTAATCTCAAGGCTTCTTTCTCCTCGATGTTTTAGCTTTGCGGGTGCCGGCGGTGGGGGATTGGTGAGCATGATGCAAATCGTGGTCTCGGACCTTGTTAGCCTCCGCGAGAGGTATGGGCTCTTTGACTGAGACCGAGACGCTACTTATGCGTGAGTGTAGAGGGAAATATCAGGGAATCATAGGAGGAGGTATGCTTGCACGCGATATACCGGAAGGTAGGTAGGGTGTTGACTACTTTTACAGTTGTCGCCATCGGATATGCTATTGGCCCTGTCATCGGAGGTGCTTTATCCCAGAAGGTCGGCTGGCATGTGCGTGTTGATCAGTGAACAGTCATGTGTCTCGTTTTACCTTCCATCAGTGGTGCTTTTGGGTCACCATCCCCATTTCGTTCGTTGCGACTTGCGTTGTGGTATTCATTTTGCCCTTGAAACCCGTCCAAGGTGAAATCCGCAGGTAATCTCCCTACAATCCTTCAGTTCACTCGGCTGATGTTCAAGAAGCAAATTGCTTGCCGTGGATTACATCGGCACATTGCTGACCCTGGCCGGATGTGCCCTCCTGATGTTGCCACTTATATGGGTTTGTTCTTTCTATTTTAATGTCGGCGCCGTTCCGATACCTCCGTAGGGAGGCGTAATTTTTCCATGGAAATCTTCTATCGTCCTCGCGCCGCTGGTATCAGGCTTCGTCGTTGTTGGCCTGTTTTGTCTTTGGGAGTGGCGTGGCGCGAGACTCCCGATTGTTCCAAGTGCGTGACTGTCGATTCCCAGGAGCCGTACATAATCCACCCATAACAGTGTATATCTTTAAACACTTGACCGTCGGCGGCGTGTTCATCGCTATGTTTGTCAAGTTCGTTCTCCTTTCTCTGACTGTGTCTTTCTTCCTGAAATGCGTCGTAGCGGCTTTGTGTTCTTCTCAACGTTGTATTATCTCCCGCAATTTTTCCAAGTTGCCCTCGGCTATGATCCCCTTCATGCTGGTACTCCTTTTCTATTGCGAACAGCGGGATCGTCCCTCAACGCATTTCAGGGTTGTTCCTCGTCCCCCTTCTCGTCACGCAGATCATCGCGAGTTGGGGTGCAGTACGTCCATGACCTCCCCTATCTTCTTATGTGATTCTCATCATCTATCATAGGGTATGCTCGTGAGCCGCACAGGACATTATAGAGTAAGCCAAACACTCACTCATCAGTGTCATCGTTTGATTGAAGCAGACGATTATACACATTGGGTTCGGTATCTGGTCCATTGCCTGTGGATGCATTTCCACTGTCCGACCTGGGACGTCCAAAGCCGTCCTTGTGATTTATATGATGCTCGCAGGCATTGGCGCAGGGCAGGTACGCCTATCCGCTTTCCGCTTTTCCTTCTTTTCGTTTTTCGTGACGCCTGCATTGAATAGACTATGCGTAAGTTGAGAACATTGCGACCCAATTGATCTGAATCTGATGACAACTCTGAACAGAAACAACGACAGTAGCCGTCCAAGCAAGTGTGGCAAGGCGCGACATGTCAGTCGTCACGGCAATGCGTAACGTATGTCTTCTGCGGTCTCTTCAACCGCGGAACTAATGATGTTTTCAGTTCCTCCGTCTATTGGGCGGCACGCTATCCCTCGCCGTCGCGTCAACCTTGATCAACAACAAGCTCCGCCTTGCGATGACGGCCCTCGCGGTCCCCTCCGCCGACATCACCAAGATCATCGACAACCCTGCGCTGCTGCACACACCGGCGAGCGCCGGGCTCTCGGACGCCACGGCGACGGATATCCTGTTGCACGGGTACACCAAGGGATTCAGCGATCTCTTCATAATGAATGCGTCGCTGACGGTGTTCGCGACGCTCGTGAGTGTGCTGATGATCAAGCACAAGGAGCTGTCGCGCGGGGACGAGGAGGCGCTCCGCCAGCAGGCGATCAGGGAGGGCTTGGAGAAGAAGATGCGGGCGCGCAGTGGGACGGCGACGCCGAAGGACGGCGCTGTGACGGAGAGGGACCTGGAGAGCGGTTTTCCGATCGCGGAGGAAAATATACAGATGGATCAGTTGCCGAAGGATGTGGAGAAGGCTACGGTGTAACACTTGTCCTACGGTGACGGTCCTGTATTCCATTTTACATAGAGGTTCGGTTTGGGTCTGGTTGTGGTTGAACTTGTACTGCACGTGATCGAACAAGTTCTCCCATCGGAGCTCCATCCACCTTAGAGAGAATCTGTCAGAACTTAGCGCATTACGCCATGTGCGAGAAGAACCTGTACCATGCCTATGCTAATAACCGGCTGCGCAAAGTTAGCCGCCACGGATGAGGCCCGCTCCGGAGTAGTTCAAGTTGTAGTGGGGTTTGAGTGGGGTCGATATATATTATATGTTGTGGGGAGGATGTCAGACTAGCCATCGAAGCGCAACAATCGTAAAGTATTCACTTTCTCCTTTGGTAGCCTTGATGAGTGCGAAAGGATACCCTTGGATTTGACGTCGGCGCAGTCGACTGTGGATTGGTAGCTCGAGACATCTATCCCGTGTGGCTGGCCCTCCTCACAGAATACCGCTGCGGCGCTGGTGGCTGCATTGAGCCAAATAATAGGCATGATGATGAGCGTGAGGGCGACGGTGAGACATTGATAGTTGAAGATTTTTTGTATGGTGCTCGCCTAATACTTATGCCTCGAGCTGGATGTTATACTATTTTAGCCCCTGATGTGTCCACGCACCCTGGTATGGAATTATTGTTGATGCTGGCCGCATTTTTGGCGTTTTGCCTCTAGGAAAAATTCTGGATATGTGTTCATACTAAGGGCATGCCCATGCCAGTTTTAGGCTGAATTCCTGCCCTACATCGACAAAGAAAATGAAAAAGAACGTTTTTGATGGACTTTTCCCACAAGTCCATCATCGGAAGGTTTATATCTTCTACACCACAAGTCTGAAAAATCTGAAAATATTTGAAGCCATAGAAAAGACATGAATACGCTCACGACCAGGTACCGAGAGTAATCTGGCTGGTATACACAAAGTTATCGCCCGCGATCAAAGTCATGGACAGAAGGGGGGCTAAAATAGTATATGGCGCGTACCGCCGTACCCATTTGTCTTCAATGCAATAAAGCGTCAGATGAGTGGTATGCCGAGGAATATGTCCTAAAATTGCGGCCCAAAAGCAGTATGTCTTTGGCATCAGAGCACAATCCGGATACAGTCGGACGACGGACACACACGTACTTATCGTAAAATGCCGGAGATTGGCAGTGTTACATCCAAAGCAATAGGGGAAGTCAGAGTACTCGATTCTGGATCGATTCTGGCTCGATTCGGACGTCGATTCTGATTCGATTCTGAGTCGAGAATCGATCCAGAATCGACCGCAAACTTTGACCGCCCCGATTCTCCTTTCGATTCCCTGTCGATTCTCCCGGTGCCTATGCTCACTTAATTATTTGCTGGCGGCACTTATATCAAATTATACGCCCCCTCGAGCTCTCACTGTGCACGCCCGCCCTCATGCCTCGCCTGTCATCGTGCCAGATGAGGACACAACATATCCTTCAGGCCTATTTGAGTTTCCATTCTACACGACTCAGGACCAGGGAGCAGCAGAGTAGGATGTGGTACGCAGGAATGAGGAGATAAAATACTACGAAGAATGAATACTTATGTAATAATATATGAATCAAGGGGCATAAACAAAGTCGATTCTCAAGTCGATTCTGAAGTCGATTCTGAGGTGTTCCGACTCCAGAGTCGGAACATCGATTCTGTGGAATCGATTCTTGGATCGATTCTGGGTTCGATTCTTGATCAGAATCGACTTCCGAATCGAGCCCAGAATCGATCCGGAATCGAGTACTCTGACTTCCCCTAATCATAGAGCGGCAGAGATGCCTACCCTAAATTTGGTATGAAGAGCGACAAGACAACCGTCCAGATGCTCCCACTGCAAGGGCTGGGGTCCGGTGGAGCGGGCCATTAGTGCGAGCGGGGCCGCGGCTTTGCGAAATTGGCGGCGGGTTGATGGTGATTCGAAGGCTGTAGTTACTTACGTAGATCCATTAGTGTAGATACCCGCACTGCGAGGCAGCAGGCAGGACCTTGACTCGGTCTCTCGTGTTGCTGAGAGTCATTACGTGCGTCTCCATCCGGTGACAACAGCCGATTCGAACTACGCCATGGCTGTCCCGCCGCTGCTGTTCCTGCTGTTTCCTGCTGAAGATTTTGCTCCCCACACTGTCGACACTGAAACACGAGGCAATCAACGATCTGGCGGATTCGAGCGATAACGAAACGGCGAGGACCGAGGTCCAGCTGGTAAATCTGGAGTCAACTTGCGCACTGTCTTCGTGAAGTAGCTCCGACGGTGGGGAAAGATTTAAACACGGTGGGAAAATCGCTTCAGCGCAGGCACTCCGTTTTATGGAAAGACGTAGATCGTTTTCACTCGCAATATTCGGGTTTCAGTGTTTGGTGTCGAGTATCTGTGGCGACAGGGGAGTCTCTCGGTTACATCTAACAGACGATAAAATGGTCACCGCTTGTTCTGTTTTGGGGAAGCGTTGGCCGAGAAAGCCGACGGCAAAGAACAACCCGCTTATTTCCGCTTGTCTTAATGATGGTCGTCCTCTGTGGGCGTACTGACTCGGCAGTCATTATTGTTCCTCTTGTTAGTGCCCTGGCCTGCGTACCGCGCTCATCAGCACCTATTGTAATGCACTACAACGTCGCCTTCAACTTCATCTTCGATGTCTATGTGAGCGCTTCTTATACATGTCTTAAATCCCTTCACCCTTGCCTGGATTCACACCTGGTCTACTCCAACGAATCCGGAACGAGTTTACGATCATGCCTCACGCCGGATACCTCCTCAAGCCGGTTTCTCCCTACGCACCTCCTCCGGCCCATCCCTTGAAATCGACAATTTCATACGACTATCTCTCTACTGCCGACGAGGTATGCATAAAACGATGGCTGTCGAACCGCCTCCGGGACTCAGGAAGCGCACTGCCGCACATGCCTGGGGGCTTTCCATTTCACTACTCTGTCGACGGACGCGGCGCTGGAAGTCTCTCCTACGAACCATACGAATTCTGCGAAGAAATATCCTCGAACGTACTTGCCATGGGTGGCCCTCCAAGGCGCTACTGGGCGACGTTTTCATTTACGAACGCCACGGAACGCGCTAGATCTGCGGACCACGGGCCCCGACCCCATTCATCCTCTCAAAAATCGAAGCGATATATGAGCTGGCGTGCCTATATTGCTGTGCGGGATATGTCATACTCCCACACTGAGCTTCGTACGTCCACCTTCCTCGAGTCCGTGAAATCCAGCTTGAACCAGATGCATTTAGTAAATCTTCCTCTTCTCCACGTGGAGCTCGACCCGGCCGTCCTCAACACCCCGTATGGACACTTGCTCAAGAACGATCCTCGTGTAGTCCTGCGTGCCATGGGCGTTTCACTGGACAAAGGGCTTCCAGTTACCATCAAACTCGCAAATTCGTCCCATCTCAGACATATATTGTTTGTCGGCACGGATGCAACGGGGAAACGACATTTGTTGCATACAAGCGAAATGTGAATATCACAGGCATAAGGTCTGTGGCTGAAACCGTTTGACACACCGTTTAATAATTAAACGTCCTTTTGTAGAACTCTATTCCAGATCATTTGATATCATTCGCCGTCCCAACTCGACACTTTAAACTCCGCCTCACGGCGTGCTGCTAGCCGTATACCGCCAAACGCTCCCTGCATTCATGTACCAGTAAAGTTTGTATATTGTATATTATGTATTTCTATGATGGTCCTCTTTCTATTCTGTGCTGCGGTGAAGAAATCTCTGAGGTTCCGGGATAGTTGGTTGAGCGACGAAGCAGCATGAATTTCAGAAAATGCCAAGCCTTCTGTATAAAACCTTCCGAAGTCCGTCTCAATTACCACCAAACACAAGCTTTGTGTGCTTCGCTGCCTTTCTTCAATTCTGAGAATTCTCCGATCCTTCAACGTACCTACGCGTGGATTCATTCATCAACTTATGCAGGCGAAGTGCTGGGGCGCTCAGCGCGCTCTGGTATGTTTCAAGGTAAGCTGAAGAAGATACAAACGAGAAAACTCGCTAATTTACATCTCTCAAGTCCTTCCATTCGGGGAATCCAAAGAAACTAGGAAGTGATTCCCAAAATTGCTTGTGGCTAGTGGCAAAGGCCTCTTTGGTAGCTTCACCACATGCAGAGCACATTCCATCCGACCATTCATCGTCCCAAAGGTCGAGTCCAAAATAGCGCGCTTTGTCGTTCTCGTCCAAGACTATAGCCCGACGCATCGTACGGAGCGACTGAGTGCAATGGCTGGGTGTTGTGCAAAATACGTGCGGTATCACCCTGTCATTGTCCAGCCATCCAAATATCCTATGTTGGGAATCGATAATTCGCTCGGTAGCAATGGCCATCGTCTGTTTGATCTCATCTGGGAGGATTATACGAGACTTATCGGGGCGCTGAAGTCCTTTGAGGAGTCCCTCCTGTGAGGCGCAAACGAAAATGAGGTCGAATTGGAGATCAGAGAAGGAATGAAGGCCTACCAGCTTGAGTTTACCACGTAGGCAACAAAAGGCAACTGTGGGGATGCTCGTTGTAATCCCGCATTCATACACCAAGTTCAGAAGGTCGGCCACAACTTCTTCACGAGGTTCTATTTTCGTTAAGTCGCTCTCACAACCGTCCCAGTCGTCAAGTTGTTCAGGGAACTCGTGGTGGATACGCTGCGTGGCGTTTTCTACGGCAATGGTGATTTCATACTTCATTAGTCGTAGCATGGATGCGAGAACGTCGAAAGGTAGGGCGTCTTTATGTTGGAATCTAGATGGAAAGGGAACATTAGGTATACCCAGAACGGAAGAAACGAGCTCACGGGTCGTATAGGACACCGAGGAGCAGTTCCCAGTCCTTCGCAGTGTCCAACATATGCACAATCGGACAGCCCTCCACCGTGAGCTCGTTCGGAGGCTGCGGAATGGAGAACATATCCTTGAAAACAGACGACTGCTGTGCTAGAACGTCGCGGTTTACACGAAACTGGGTCGATTCCGCTTGCAGGATGATGTCGCCGTACGGCATCCAGATTTTGGAGCGAGTGGGGGTGAGGGTTTCCGCTGGATCTAAATCCATTCTTTTCCTCTTCGCGGAGGATGCAGTGTCCGACATTGTGAATTCAAACGGGGAGGCCAATGTGTGAGATGAATGACGCTAGGGGCGAAAGAAAAAGCGGAGTGATGCCAAATAACAAGTCACTTTATGTGACGGCACGCGATATATTGACGCGTCGATGATCGCGCCTCGGTGCGTCAATGGCAAAACAGAAGGCAACGTTCAAATCGACAATAAATATGATGCTAAACTAAGTTTCTCAACTCCTCCCACTGCGGAAGTCCAAAGAAGCCGGGCAGTAATTCCCAGCCTTTCGCGCGGTTGAGTTCATACACCCCTTCAGCGGCCGCATCACACACAGGACACAGCATCCCCGTCCATCGGTCATCCCACTGATCTATCGTATACCCCAGATTAAACTGGCCTTTGTGATCCTGCTCGACCACACGCGCCATCGAATGCTGCTGCTCCGTGCAACGTGCCTTCGACTGGCACGCGGTGTGCGGGATGACACTGGCGGTTCGGAGCCAGGAGAGGCTCTCGTGTTGGAAAAGTGCTATCCGTTCGAGCGCGAGGGCCATCGTGAGCTTGAGGTCGTCGGGCAGCGTCGCGGAGGAGCCGTCGCTCCGGCGGACACCCTTGAATATTGTTTCCTGGGTGGCGTACAATTCAGGTGGATATCACTGAATGCAGGGATCGAAGAAATGCTTACCAGCTTGTCGGTGCGCAAGCAGCAGAAAGCCAACAGGGGTATGCTTGAATAGACCCCGCATTCATACGCCAAGCGCAGAAGATCGCAATAAATGCCCCGGTGGTATTTTATCTTCGTCATGTCAGCGTCTAGGTCGTTGAACGCCTGAAAGTCGGACGGAAACTCGTATTGAATACGCGAAACTGAATCTTCCTCGGCCCTGGAAATCTCGTATTTTTTCCCAAGCCGCAACATGGCTGCAAGCAGATCGAATTCGGGTGTGGTTTTAGGATCGAATCTTCATTGTATCATCAGAAATCGCCCACATCACATTGAAACAATCCTACTGACGGATCGTACAGAAACTCAAGAAGGAGCACCCAATCTTCCGCAGAGTCGGATAATTGGACGATGTGGCAGCCCTCCACGGTCACCTCGTTCGGTGGCTGTGGCACGGAAAACAAATCGTGAAAGACGGCCGAGTGTTTCGCGAGAACATCGCGGTTGACGCGGAACTGGGTGCCTTGCACCTGCAGAATTATGTCACCGTAAGGCATCCAAATTTCGGAGCGAGTCGAAGTGGCATCGCCGGGAGGCTCCGATGGTTGTTCCATTCTTCTTTGTCTGCGGAAGATAGGTGCTTGCGACTGCGAAAAATTAGCCAGAAGTGGGGAATGAGATACGAGGTGCGGTGTGAGGTATTTTCCTATGCGACAGACAAGAACAGTGTTGAAGGTGAAAGAAAGGTCAAAGGGTGGCACATCCCACGGTGTCGTGACACGCGCGTCAAAGAGCGTGCTGATGTAAAAATAGCGAATAGCGGTGTACATTCAACATTGTAGGGGGAGAAGGGGAGGAGAAGTTAAACATCGCACCCGTTGTGGGCAACTCCTGCATGTCCTGAATGGAATTACATTTAAATTTTATTCGCACGGCTACAAATCAACCCTTAGCAATCCTGGTTGAACCGAAGGTTAGCTCAGCAGGGACATTCGTCAATAACCTGAGAATCACTCACAATCCAAGTCCAGTCGCGTCACCATTGAACAGGTCCTGGTCGCCAGGATTCGGCCCCGAATCTGCGTACTGCCAAAAGGTCGTGAAGCTAGTGAATAATAAATCCTTCAGCTTTGTGCAAACAAAACGAAGCTCCGATGGCGTTCACCTCCAACCGGCCGGCAACGTGCCTATGCTGGAGGCGTAGTCCGCGATCCAGAGTGGGTTGTTGGCGGCGAATGCGGCGCTGTTGCCGGTACAGGTCGTCCACCAGTCTGTCGTGGTGTATATCACTACATGAGAGGTTTCAGAAATAAATGACAAGAAGAATTTTGAGTGAACAAACCGGGGTATCTGAAAAGGGAGGACTTGTGAGGGATGAATTATTGCTGATTTTGCGGAACTGACCGTGTGGTGGCCGCATGATAAGTTTCCGAGAAGTCGGATATCCAGGATACCATGGCAGATGCGCTCAGACCGTAGCACTCTGCCCCGTTCGGATTATCTGCGGTTAGAATTCAATAGGAGGCCATCACGAAGACGAAAGAAGATATTTCTTACATTCGATGTCGAGTGCGCCAGGGAGAGTTATCCCGTCGCCGCTCCAACCGCCTGGGTAGACATCATGAGACACAGAAGATATGGCCTCCCAGCACCGGCACCAACCTCCGTGCGCAAGGAAATAGTTGGCCTGTGTCGCACCCGAGCTGCTGTCCGGGTGCGCGAAATGATACGACCCGCGGATGAGCCCTGCGTCCGTCGCGCCGGTGTACTGCGCGGAGAAGGTCGAGCTGATAAACGCTGTACGATGTTGACTTTACAGGTACCCGTTACTAGGAGGGACTTGTACGCACTGGTCCCTTCGGTGGCCTTGATATACGCGAAGGACACGCCGTTGGCCTTGACCGCTGCCCAGTCCACGGTGGGTTGGAAGTCTGAGACGTCGATTCCTTGCGGCTGCGTTGCACGCTTCGAGGTGTCAATCGATGCCCCGCGGCAGGAAATGAAGGTGGACAATGCGAAGAGGAGGATAGTGAAGGGGTTCATTTGGGATTGAGCGGGGATGCCACCGTTTGGAACGCGAATAGCAGCTATTTATCAACCAGGCGACAGTATATATAGTTTGACACTCCACTTCGGTCCATGCGCAGAGATTCCAATCAGCCTGAATCAGTTACTGAAGAGGAGTTTGTTGGACATTCCAATGCGTATCTAGATGATGGCCGAGTCGAGATGCGGCGCAGGTATATCATGGATCATCCAGCAAAGTTGTTGGCGCAACCAGAAAATGTCGAGCGAGACAGGACGACCTTGACGTTCATGATCATGAGATCCGAACGGTGGAGGTGGGAGGCTACGATTTTATGATTCCCCGGTCGTCCCCAGATTCTTGAACCCAGCCTGAATAAAAATAAAGCCGTGGATAAAGGACCCGAAGACGAAAATGCCCAAGATGGATGTATCATGTAACGGCGCCGGCAAGCCTGCTGAAGTTTTGCAAGTTGCAAAATACAACTGAATGTTGACAGAACGGTCAGGTTCCTCCCCAGCCGCGGTTACGAGGATAACAATCTCTGTAGTGGTCGTTTAATTGATATCTCAGAATTGTGATTTTTTGACGTGTGACCAGAAAACGTGATGTGATAGTGACTTGAAGTTGGGGGTTATCCTCTCCACGGCGGCTGGCGGATAACATCTGTAAATAGCATAGCCACAATTTCGAGAAATGCCAGAGAAAATCGGCGAGGCTTCTTCAACATGACATATAAAATTATATGAGTGGTTCAAGATACATACCAGAATTAGAAAAATGCCTGGCTAGAGTTAGGGGCTCATCTGGCCTGTGCATAAAACTCGCTAAGGCAAACACACACAGAAATCACCTTTTCTTGCGGCTATTAGCATAATGTCATATTTTAAAGCTCAAATCTTTTCGGGAGTCACTTATATATGCTCATAGATGACATCTGAGTATGCCAGCCATTTTATATCAAAGTGACTAAGGCCACAACAGATTTTCTCTAGCATTTCTTGAAATTGTGGCTATGCTGTTTACAGATGTTATCCGCCAGCCGCCGTGGAGAGGCTCACCCCCAACTTTCTGTCACTGTAACATCACACATAACACGGTCCGAAATTTCCGCTGTCAAGATTTCTCTGTATTAAATCAAAACTACCGCTACTGAGATTGTGAGCCTCGTAACCGCGGCTGGGGAGGAACCTGCAGAACGGTGCGACTTTTGAATTGGAATTTCTAACCTGACCAGATAGAACTCGGAGAAGCCAAGTTTGGTGTAGGAGATCCTGCTCCCGTTTTTGAATTGAAGTGGTTGAAGGAGAACACGATGAGTTGTTGTGGTTTAATTACGGTTGATTGTTGTGACGCGATCACGCGGAAGCAAACTTGGTCTCTTGCCACCATATCCGTATCCCTTTCTTGGTTCTCCTGCGCCACCTGGGTCCATGGCGGGTGCTTTGAGCGGACATATAATCAACTCGTTTGAATCCTCCGTGTCCAACCAGTCAATTTGCACCGACGGACTGATATCCTTCAATCCAAGCATGCACGGCGCCTTCAATCCGAACATGCACAGCACCCCCCAGTCTTTCAGCTTCAACAACCCATCCCATGCCTCTACTAGCATGGGTGAATCGACTTACGACCGTGTCAGCCGAGTCCAGGCCAAGCTTAACCAGAAACTCGGCCCCGAATTCATATCTCAGCGCCCGGGTCCTGGAGGCGGCCCGAAACTGACATACGCCGAGGGCTGGAAAGTCATCAACGTCGCCAACGAGGTCTTTGGCTTCGATGGCTGGAGCTCCAATATCGTCAGTCTCACGACTGACTACATGGACTACAACGAAGAGACACGGCGGTACAATGTCGGTGTGTCGGCGGTGATGCGCGTGACGCTCAAAGAGGGCGTCTTCCACGAAGATGTCGGGTACGGGATGATCGAAAATGCAAAGGCCAAGGGAGGGGCTCTGGACAAGGTGTGTGCTGCTTATCCCGGAATGCATTAATCTGATCTGGCCGCAGTGCAAAAAAGAGGCCGTGACGGACGGCCTGAAGCGCACCCTCCGCACATTCGGGAACGTCCTCGGAAACTGTCTGTACGACAAGCAGTATACCGCCGAGATCGTCAAGATCAAGGTGCCGCCGGTCAAACTCGAAAAGGGAGACTTGTATCGCCTCCCAGAGCTCTCAGAGAGACCTGCTCCTCCCGCTGCGTCGACATCCGCGTCCGCGTCGACGTCCGCCCCCCAGCCGGCCAATACCACCGCGGCCCCAGCTCGGGCAGTTACAGTATCCCCTCCTGCGCCAGCGCCGCAGCAGCAAAAATGGCAGCCCCAGCCCCAGCAGGCGCCGAAACCGGTCTCCTCCGTCCCGCACCACATGCAGCCACGCACGGGCCTGCAGACGCCCATCACCACGCCCGCCCCTGACCGCAAGGTGTCTTTTGCGCCCCCGGCCCCGCCCCAAGCAATGCCGCCCCCGCCGGTCCCAGCACCAGACGACAATGACGACTCGTTCGGCTTCTCCGACGACGACGCGTTCCTCGCGTGCGTCGACATGGGCGAGGGCGACCTCGGGCAGCCGATCGATTTCGAGGAGGGCGCGGGGGCGGGGTGCAGCAACGTTTCTAGCGTACACGAGGAGGAGGCGCCAGCCGAAAGCAGGCAGCAGCAGCAGCAGGACGACCGGTATGGGCCGATGGGGCTGGGGCGTACCGGCCACGGTCCGCAGCACCAGCAGCATCGGGGCGCGCCCCCGAACGTACCCCTGCAGCAGCAGCAGAAAGCGCACACCACTGCTACCTCCACCGCCCGGGACGCCCCACAGAAACCCATCTCCGCCGGGCCTCGACCAGCTGCTTCGACCGCGACAGGGGCGTACACATTGTATCGTCCGCCTCCGCTGAATGCGCCCAATCAGAATCAGAATCAAAAACCGCCGTCGACAGGCGCTTCTGGTGCACCAACCGCGAACGCTCCGCCTCCGGCACCAGCAAAGCGCCCGTCCACGCCCTCCGTCGGCGGGTTTCACTTTCCGCCTGGGATGCCCGTGCGTATCCCCCCTCCTTCCTCCGTTATATAGCGCTGACCTCCTGGTGTCGCAGAATCCGTTCCTGCAGCCGAACAATAGCAGGCCGCCCCAAGGCGTGAAGCGCGGGGCGGACGCGATGATGTGTGTTTTCTTTCCTTACCTAGAATCATCTTCGACTCGAGGCTGATGGGTGTCTTCTTTTTCAAGCGGCGCTTCGCGTACGGGGACCGGCGCTGGGATGGGAATGGGGTTGAGTGGCGCCGGCGCGGGCGGGGGAGGGAGCACTCGGCAACCGCTCGGGACGCTGGCGCTAGACGGGCAGCAGTATCAGCAGGGCGGGGGCGGGTCGGACGCGAAGCGCGTGAGACGATGAGGGTGCGATATTATTGTTGCTTTTTTCCTTCTTTCACTTTTGGCTATTCCTATTCCGATGCAATGTACTACCTACCCACACCGCAATACGCTATCCGCTTTTTTGCATTTAGACGAGGAACGTGTTCTTTGAGGCGCGTGTCACGATTGCGTCGAGTCGCTTGTGACGTGCAACGCCTCTCTTTCGGCTGTGTGGGGGACCAACACCCACCTTCGTCTGCCGTGCAAGGAAAGAACTCTTACCGCTGTCGTATCCCGTTCCCCAATACTGGTTAATTTTTGCCAGTCGCAAGTTCCTATCTGGTGCGTGCGATGGCGCGTGTGGTCGAGCACCATCAGTGGGATTACCGGTGGACAGGGATGCTGTGTCCCGTGTGTGAGGCGACTGCCGAAGCGCTGACAGTGAAGAGGTGTATGAGCTAAACCGCGCGAAAGGTTATTTATTGTCATTTTAATGTCTCCTTCCTCGATCACCACTGCATCACCAAGTTTGTCGATCACATCAATGGACCTCGTGACCTCGGCTGGCCCCGGACAGGCTTCGACGCGTCGCGTAAGGTCCTTAAGAGCCCCTTTGTAGGCTCTCTCCTACTTTGCTAGTCTCTACTGGTCTACACACACCCTCTTAGTGGCCTATACCGCTCAAGCCCAGCCTCCTATCCGACTCTTAAGCCCTTTTAGCTCGCACCCTTTTGGCCAGTCTGTCCGTCATTTCTCCTTGCTCTTCCAGCTCTAAATCTCTTCTCGCCGACTTTGACTCTCCCGACCCTTCCGAGTCCAGCGACGAAGAAAGTGAAGAAGAGGAGTATGAAGGATATGGTAACACGTGACCACGGACTTTAAGATGTGATCGCACTTGGCGTGCTTCTTGCTCCCGACCACCACCATGCCCAGCGAGACCGCCGCCGCCAACCCTCCTTCCACTGACGCCGCTGCCTCTCAGCCTCCTCCACTGGCCTCTAAGTGCAAGTTCGAAGAAGCTGCCACGTCCCTCGGTGCAGAACGCCGTCAAGCCGCCAAACAAGCGCGCAAAGCGCGACACTTTGTACGCAGCATGTAATACTATCTTCCCATCCTCCCCTCACTCCCTTCCAGCGAATCCGAGTCCCCCCTTGAGCAGCTTCCCTCGATTACAAACCGCTTTGTCAGAGCAGTAAACCCATACCTCGATATCGCCCTCGTTCTGCATTACGCCTGCCAAGGATGCTGGGGTTCCTTACGTTACCTGAGTCGTGCATATCCTGTCCTCTTCCTTCTTTTCCATACTCACCCTCGACTCAGGGAGCGTGCAGAGGCAAAGATCCATGTTGATGCCTTCCACAAAATGCTGGCAAGCGCGCTGAGCTCCGCTAATGTGATACTCGAATTTTGGAAAGATCCCACGCAATGGCCCCGCCTCCAGAAACTCGTACGCACCGCTATATTACATGAATACGTGACATGGTACTACTTTCTTCTCTAGTTCCTTGATGCAGCCAGCAACACGCGCCAGGGTGATACTACCTGGCTCAAGCACAAACTAAACTATCTGCTTGCTGACACCACTCTGTCGTTAACTCCCAAAATCAACGAGAACGCCAGTAAGTCCGCCCGCGGGCGCAACCATCCGATGCTCCGGGACGCCATCGTCCCGTGGCCGTTACGCATTCTTTGAATGAGAGAGATGCACCTGAGCCCGAGTACGTCGTCATACGCGGATATATCTATATGTACTGACTGATAATAGTGCTGAACCCGTTCCTACGCCGCGCGCCATCACGTACGTCATTTTGCGTGGGCATGTCCCTTCGCTCACCTCTCTCAAGCGCCCTGAAGAATCTCATGAAAGGCAAGTCCACGGACGGCAAGAACGCCCCTACTGCCAGCCTGTACCCCTCCTGCTTCTACGCGGAGGGCCCCTTCGACCCCAAGGCCTCCTCAAAGGGCCTTTTTCGTAGCCCGTTCTTACTCCGGGTGAGCCTTTCCCCCTTGTACTTCATCTTTGTGAAGTAATGCCGGACGACGGACTGCACGCCACATCTGGACGACCCAACCACCGCCTTTGACGACTCCGGCAAGGTTCCGAAAAATTGCAAGGCCCGGGCGCATGCACAGTATACCTGGACCGGTGAGATGATCGGGTACGTCTGCGGGCAGGTGAGTTCGTCTTCCCATCGCGAGTGCGTCGCCTCATGATCCATAAGAACGATGATCTCCACATCAGATTGGACAACCAAAGACGACGCGTACAATTACAAACATATGTTTAAATCAGTGGTCAAGCTCTTCGAAAAGCAAATGGATACCTGGGTAGTCGACACGCTCGCATTCTATCAAAGTTGTTTCTTTCGCCTCCTCTCTTGTGCGATGGCTAACTCTTACTTTTCCAGACACGTCTTCGAGTCGCTCGACAGGTCGGCAGACGAGTCCTCGGACGATGACGATGATGACGACTCCGATGCCTCGGCCATACTCGCCCTTCAGGCGGCCCGTGATACCCCTCCAGTGACGTGTCTACCTAATCAGTATGTCTCGCTTTTTGTTTCGTCTTGGACACTAATGACTTGATTCTAGCACTCATTTTATCAGCCTGCCTCAATACTTCCTAGGTGAGTGATTTTTTTGCTCGCCTTGCCCGCATTTGACACAGATCTTTTGCCCGTGTAGAATCTTCCCAGCTGTGCCCTCCTTTCATCGCATCCAATAATTCGGCAAGTGATATCTTTCTTCCACGGCCCCCGCTGATGTTTTTCTTCCTGCGTAGATCCGTTCACGCTGCGTTTTATTTTAATCTCTAGATTGCCGATAGTTCCTAGGCAAGTCGTGTCTTCCTGTCTTCTACTGCGTTGAAGTTTCCAGTCTCTAGATCCATCCGGCGCCCTATCCTGTGCGAGTTCTTTTCTTCCTGACACTTGTTGTTTAGCCTACCGTGCCTTGAACTGTTAATTGTATGTTCCGTTCTTGCGATGCGGGACAACACTGACGACTCCTCAGGCTGTATCGACCACTGTATATCATCTCGCTTCGTAAGTTTCTACGACCAACATATGGAGCTTCACTGATTCATTTTTCAGGCTGTATTGTCTCGCCCTCCAACTGTATTGAAAGTAAGCATATTCTCATCGCCCGCCTTCGGGTACTTAATATCCCTCAGGAATCTTCTGCTGTATGTCTCCTTAAATCTCGCATGATGCGGTACGTTTCCCTCATTCCATCCACACCTGCATGCCATTTATTCCTCGTTTTCTTCTCAGAATGCGCTGTATGTTACGTAGACTTGTTGTAGTATTCAATGAATTTATCGGTCTTAGTCTGCATCTCTGCCTGGTATTAAGATGGGAACCTGGGGGCACTCGTAGCCCGCTAAGGCCTTAATAGCTATCCAAAGTGCATAAGAGGGTGCAGAGCCCTAGCTGCCCTCTTAAGGCCTGTGTAAATTTAATTGTCACGTTGGAGGCCCTTCGTAGGTTGCAAATGGGCTCGCCGGGCTCTAAGGGCCATCAGGCACATTAAGGCACCTACTAAGGGGCTTCAGTGGCCCACGCACATTTGGCGATGTGACACCAGCCATTGATCAATATATCGCGTGCCGTCACGTCCCATGATTTTGACAGGTGTGACCATCATCCCGCTTTTTCATCCCTTCGATCTCATCGTCCTCGCGACATATTGACTTCACCGCTCGAGTTTCTTCATGATGTCAGGAACTACACCCTCTACCAAGAGGAAAAGAACAGATTCAGATCCAGCGGAAACCCTCACCCCCATTCGCTCCAAAATCTGGATGCCCTACGGCGACATCATCCTCCAAGCTGAATCCACTCAGTTCCGTGTGAACCGCGATGTTCTTGCACATCAGTCGTCCGTTTTCAAGGACATGTTCTCCGTTCCACAGCCTCTAAACGATCCTACGGTGGAGGGTTGTCCCGTAGTCCATGTCTCTGACGCTGCGAAGGACTGGGAATTACTCCTTGAAATACTTTACGATCCGTGAGCGCGAATCTTCTCGCTCTTCCATTCCCTCGACGTCAAGTGATGATTTCAGATTTCCACCCAACGCCGTGCAACCATTCCTCCTTGTCGCGTCGATGCTATGATGAGGCCGGAAATATGAAATCCGCAAGGCCAGGGATGACGCGATGGAGCGTATTCATTCTGAATTCCCCGCCGACTTCGAAGGATGGAAATCGGGCCCCGATGCCCTGTCTAAGATAGAAGACTATACAGGAGTCTTTGTGGATCTTCTGAACATAGCTTATGAATTCGGGATTTATTCGAGCATACCGGCATTGGCTCTCGCTTGCCTATGGGTCCACAAGCTCGTACGTACCGTATTCACACCATCCCTGTGCTAGCCATCTGAGTTAATCTATGTCAGGAAGAACTCTTTACTGGAATCGAACGCGATGATGGATCTTATGTGTCTGTTGCGTCGGATAACGTCAAGGTGACATTGGCGATCGCTTTGGAACAAATCTAGCATTTCAAAAGGGAGAGTCTGAAGTGGCTTGAAAAAAAAAATGGCCTTCTCCCCTCCATATTTTGTGAATCGCGAGTGGCATGCGCTCGGAAGCTGCTTACGATCGACCACGATGTAAAGTCCGATCTCGGTGCGAGTATCTGCATTCAAGGGTGGGGTGATCGACCAGATAAAATGTGTGTTGCGTGTGAAGAGGCTGCCCGAGCCCGCTACCGTGCTAGCGTGCGAAAAGGCTTGCTCCCCACATTCTCTGGACTCGCCGAGTGGAAAGATTTGAAGGACCTAGATTAGTTGCTTTATGTATCGTATTCACATCCTAACCAGCAAATGAGCTCCCATATTGCTGCCTAAAACAAAGCGTACGACCTCAACTGAACCAAGGGAGTTGAAGACTGTTGTTACGTGCGTTTGTTGTTGTCGATCCGTCCCCGTTTTGTCGACTTGAAATTCTCCGCAACATCTATTTCTGACACCTAGTAGTGATATCCACCGCGATACTATAGCGGACTATCGACACTGGCAACAGCGCCGCGTTCCCGGCTGGTAATCCCTGGATCGTACGCGACGCCTCAACCATTGCCGGTGGATTGCAATTGGACGCATCGTCTTGCGCAATCTTGCTGAAGGGAATTTTGCTGAAGGGTATTCATAGCTTCGAAACCTTTTGGCAGCACACAGACTCGGGGTCGAATGCCGGAGAGTAGGACCTGTTTAATGGGGACGCGACTGTGGACTTACACATGCTTCGCGGTTTATAATTCCTTGCTGAGATTTGGTCCCAGGATCGCTACGAGTCGATTTGTGTGTAGGAAAAGAAAATTTGGGTGGATCGAGTTCCATATAAACAATCCCATTGGGCCCGAAATACGCACAAGTCGAGTTGGTTCCAACAGGAAAATAGGGGCACGGGGGGTAACGGGCTAAACGGACCGGCGGCCCGGGACGGTGGACCATTTGCCCGGTCCTTAAGAACAGATGCTCCGCGGCGCCCGTCCATCTTTCCTTTCCCCAGTATCCACAATCCAACTATCCGTCAAAATGGTCAAAATCACTGGCTATGAAATCCATGGTGTGTCAATCACGGAGAGCTCTACGTCGCACGCTCATGTTCTTCTAGACGTCCGGTTTCCCACTTCGCTGACGGGAGATGGCACAGATGCAATGTATGTCCCTTTATCCTGGAGGGGAATATGGTCTAAATCAATCTTAGGAACACCGAATGCGACTACTCGTCGGCCTATATAACGTTGCTGACCGACTTCGATCTCGTGGGCCATGGAATGACTTTCACCATTGGCCGCGGGAACGACATCGTATAAATATATTCGTCCGGGTTCTCGGCGCGATTCTCATAATTTTCAAGGTTTGTATTGCGATCAAGGAGGTCGCGAACCGCCTCGTTGGAAAGGAGACCGAAGAGTTGTTTGCTAACATGGGCAAGACGTGGGACTTCATGATGGCCGATCCACAATTGCGATGGTGCGTGTTATCCGGGTCTCAATTAATCTACACGACGCTCACCGCGGTAATTGTAGGATCGGCCCTGAGAAGGGTGTCATTCACATCGCGTCTGGTGCGGTGAACAATGCTGTCTGGGACATGTACGCACGGTCGAGGAACAAGCCCCTGTGGAAATTAGTCGTGGACTTCACGCCCGTATGTTTAAGTTCATTTTTTTCGGACAGATACTCATTTCGCCTGTAGGAGGAGCTCGTCAACTCGGCGGCATTCCGGTATATCACGGATGCCATAACGAAAGAGGAGGCCCTTGCGATGCTCAAGGAAAAAGAGGCGGGCAAGAAGGAGCGCGAGGAAAAGGTTCGCGGACTAGGGTAAGTTCTGGCCCACTTGCTCGCAAAATCAAAGACTTGATCTTCCCCAGATACCCCGCATATGTTACCTCCGCCGGATGGCTCGGTAGGTAACCTTATTTTATTCAATGTTCAACATGTGATACAGAAGCCAGGCTACACCGACGAGAAGGTTGCCCGTCTGACCCAAGAGGCGGTCACCGCCGGCTTCAACCACTTCAAGATGAAGGTCGGCGCGGACCAGGCAAATGACCTGCGACGCGGCAAAATTATCCGCTCCATCATCGATGATCCCCAGTATCTTCCTCCGGGTCACCCACCACGCGACCTGAACAACGAGGCGTTGCGCGGCAAGAACGCCGGACCGACCGGGGCCGTCCTCATGATTGACGCCAATCAGGTGTGGGATGTCCAGCAGGCCATTGACTATGTCAAGGGCCTGGAGGCGATCAAGCCCTGGTACGCCTGTTGTTCTGTTTTGTGCCTATTTTTCAACCAGTTCCTAGGTTTATCGAAGAACCGACGGCTCCCGATGATATTCTCGGACATGCCGCTATCAGGAAGGGGCTCAAGCCTTACGGAATTGGTGTCGCCACGGGAGAGCACGCGCATAACCGTATGGTGTTCAAGCAGCTCCTCCAAGCTGAGGCGATCGATGTTGTGCAGATCGACTCGTGCCGTCTTGCCGGCGTCAGCGAGGTTCTCAGCGTTTTGCTTATGGCCGCTAAGTGAGCCTACACAAGTCATTTGTATTCGAATGTTCAACTGATCTGCGAATTTCCAGATTTGGTGTGCCCGTGTGCCCGCATGCGGGTGGTGTTGGGTTGTGTGAATATGTGATCCATCTCAGGTATGCTCACCGGCCCCTCGGGGTTTTTCATGTTGCTCACACATAAACACGGCCAGTCTGATCGACTACATCGCGGTCTCCGGAAGTATGGAGCGCAACGTCCTCGAGTTCGTCGACCATCTGCACGAGCACTTCGTCACGCCTTGCTCGATCAACAAGAATGGTCGTTATAACGTGCCCACGAACCCGCACGAGGGATACAGGTGTCTTCTCTTGATTTAAGTTTCATTCCTGCTGCTCATTTCTGACCTTTTCATAGCATCGAGATGCACAAATCGAGTATCGCAGAGTTCGAATGGCCGCACGGGTCGTACTGGGTCAGCGCGACGGCCAACAAATGATCGTTTCCGCCTAATAAATTGAAAGCACTCTTGTTGTATCTCGTCCCTTGTCAGTTGTTTCTTTGGTACGACTTCATATCCCATTTCGTCCATTCGTTTGTCAACGCGCTAAGAATTGTGGCGGTGTAAGTGCTTGTACTGGTAATTGGGGCAGGTAGGCAGGTATAGCGCTGATTACAGGGCCACCCTGGTGCTACATTTGAGAAACATAACCAGTTGTACGTGAACTGGAGAGAGTTCAATTTAATTGCAAAAGCTAATGTCAGAGTATGTACATTTGCTCTCATGCCGAGTCGGCTGTACACAACGGCCGAAGCCTGATGGCGGCGAACCATTTGAAAGCGGATTGAGCTCGAATTTGGCTCGGACCCATAAACTCTCCACTTCATCATTCGAGAATTCCAGCTCGTGGATTTGAACGGGCCAGCCAAACAGGATTTTGCAAAAAAGAGGATAAGTTTTAAAAAAGGAATCAATCTTTTCGCACTGACCCGTCGTTCTGGCGTCGGCTGAAATTGATTCCAGTTAATGGGCTGTTAGCAATTAATTAAAGCCACAATGAGGGTCTTGAACTCCGTTGGCTGACTGAATGCAAATCACCGCAATTACATGTAAATCAATTAAATTGTTAGGATTTTCCCGAACGCCGTCAGCGGCAAATCAGATGGAGATGTTGTGAATGTAACGAGGATTTTGTGAATTGGAAGAAGACAATTGCTTCACCGGAAACACATAGGCTTTGGCCAAATTTCAGTGTACATTAATACACATAATGATTCTTTTGAAATCCGCGCTGCACTGAAACTTACACTGAATTTTTTAGTTTCAGTGCTGCTGAAACTAAAATTGATTCTTTGAGTTTCTTTGTGAGAATAAGCAGTGCTGAAAGCATGAGCCATTTATGCTATTGGTGGGATATAAATAGCAGGCCAATGGCATAAATGGCTCATGCTTTCAGCACTGCTGATTCTCACAAAGAAACTCAAAGAATCAATTCTAGTTTCGGCAGCACTGAAACTAAAAGATTCCGTGTAAGTTTCAGCGCAGCGCAGATTTCAAAAGAACCATTATGAGTATCAATGTACACTGAAATTTGGCCAAAGCCGGTGTGAAAGTACAAGACAATTAGAGCTCGTTAATTGGCAACGGCCTGTGGAACAAATAGTCCATCATAGGTACCATCAAGTCCGCCTTGTTTTCTCTTGTCATGCTGGCAACGGTCAGTTTCCTGTCCGGACCACAAAAGCTCGGGATTCCGACATCGTCAAGTTTATGCTGCTAGGGAGATTGCAGCCGCCCAGCTTGTTGTTTTCCCTTGTCTCCTTGTCTTGTACAAATGGTGGTTTTTTGTCCACCTTACAAGGTCGTCGCTGTGACCAGAGACCTGTCCGTCGCATCCCGACAGAGTCTTGTAACCTCTTGTCTTCCTCATGTCGTTGTGTTCCAAGGATGGCCTTATAAAACCAACGCCGAATTCCCATCTCCGTCCAGGCACCCCAGCGGTTTAAGTCAACCATGCAATTCTATCACGCGCGCCGGAATCTCGAATTCTCATCACCTTCTTCTTCTCCTCTGGAGTCACCAGTATACGGTGTTGTATCCCCGAACGAGCAGCTGGATACGAAGGTGCAACTACGAAACTGGCTCAACAACGGCCGCCTGTCCAACATGCCTGTAGGCTTCCCATTTCGGCATGTCATGGATGCCAGAGGAACCCCACGAATTTCTTATGACCCTTACGAATTTCGAGAGGAGCTACGCTCTGAATCTCGTTGCAGCGGCCATCTCGCTGCTCATGTTTCATTTGCGCCTTCAGCCGCGGGCCGTTCAAAAAAGGAATACCTATCCTGGAGTGCAACTCTCCCCAAACTGGACTTACGACCGTATACATGTGGTCCTCCTCGTGAGTCCACTGTCTCATCGGTATCTCCGTGTTCATTCTGAAACGTCGCGCCTTGCAGCGAAAGCCCCCGTTGCTCACGTGCGCGTCGACACTGAGGTCATGAATACAGAGTACGGCAAACACATTGAAAGGGATCCGCGAATAATCCTTCGTGCCTTATCCGTCTCTCTTGAGCTTGGGCTCCTTGTCACCGTCACCCTTGAGGAGTGTGGAGACTGTTCCGGCCAATATTGGAATGTCATCTATATCGGAACAGCGAATAACGGGCGCAGAAGTCTGCTATTCAATGCTGGCGTATTCAGGGAACGCTAGGTGTGTAATCAGTCTCTCTTGTCAACAATTTGATCGTTAATCTTCTCTCCCTGCGTTCAGTCTTCCGCATACAAATCAAAATGACAACGACGACCTTCACGCCCAACAATAATTGATTTATAATTATTTATCCACCATCGAACACCTAGAATCACGACACACAACGCATTGCATCCATGTATCATACACTGCAACTTTGGCATGTTCGGACCTTTCATTGGCGATAATTCAAGAGGCGAAACGAGGAATACATGTACCCATTATCCTAAATTGTAACATATCATGGCTGACCTTCACCGGCTGCTTTCTATTAAAACCGTTGGAACTCAACTACATATGTTGCGAGCGAGGGTTCGAAGGTATGCAGCAATCGATGCCGAAGGATGGCAATCCTGCTTCTCCGCGTAGGTGATCAGCTTGTTTTCGTTTGGAGTCTCCTCTCGAGCTCCAAACTTCTTGCTTTAACATATTTCCCACAAGGCGAAGACCCTCGCAGTCATGGTAGCGACAGGCTCGTAAAACAGCCGCCCATTAAGCGAAAGTTCGATGACATCCATGAAACAAATACAATTCTGGCCAACCGGCGCTGATGCAAGGTTAGCCTGTGCTTAAAGAGAGACCTTTTACGTGTGGTCCTCCTATTCAATCCGGCAACATGCCCCTCCGCATCTGCACGTCTGAGTTTCCTCACGTATATGCACGGGGAAAATTACAAGTAATCCGGGTGCAAATTTTCCGCCCCCAAAGATCAGGTCCGCCTGGGCCTGGGCCTCGAGAGGGAATGCCCGGTCGTCTTCGCAGCTGTTAATCAAAAGCGGAGCCTTGCACACTGCGGCGTATTTCTGGAACCAGGAGTTAGGTCAGCTGAGATGGAGATAAATCCACCCGCACGTCTAGATCATCCGGGACGACGAGACGGCCGGGATGAGAGATCGCGGAGGCTTGGATGATGCCGTCGAACGCTAGGTCGAAGACATAGCGAGCTGATACGAATTAGATTCAGTCTAGGAGATTATTGTCGAGGCATACCACCGTAACAGTATCCAGTTGCGGCGAACCCAGTCACCCCCTCCAACTTCAGTGCAGCGATGACACTGTCAATCAGAGGGCGTGTCTGTGCCTGTCCGTGATGCGGCCACCACTTCTCTCGGTCGAACGGAGGGGCCTGTATATGTTCTGAGATAGATGTGAAGGTTCTGAAATGCTGCGCGTACACCCGGTTCGAGCGCGTTTACAGGGTAGGGATCGCCGTTGAACATGTCTGGTACGATCGTCTGACAATAAATTGATGTGTAGCCTCGATTCAGAACCACTTATGCACCGACGCACCCTGAATCCATTGCGGGAAAAATCGTCGGCCAATAGCTGTCGCTTTGGGTGAGTAAAATGCGTACGAAATGGAGCTAGCTGACTAGGCTGTTCTTCAATCCCAACCCAAACACATCTGTTAGAAAAATGATAACTTTGTCCTTGGGGTATTCAACGGAGGGTGTCGCGATATAGCATTCAATGCCCCCGATTTTCTCTGTCCTGCCTGTGGCCGCTCGTGAAGCCTACATTCAACCATATCGGAGTGAAGCAGACCTTTTGGAGTCCCCTCGTGAGTGACGCCTTTCAATCAAGTCTTAAGTCAGGAAGCATCATTGACTCCGAGAGAACACTTTACCTTTGAAGTAGTCGTTGCAGAAACTCATTGTGGTTGCAGTCGGAGAGCGTGGATCGATCGTAACTTATAGACTCGTAACCAGTCTGCTCTATGGCATTTGAGGTACTGCAAGCAGTTTGCCGTAGGCAGACTGATACATCTCGGAATGATCAATTGGCCTGCGCACGGAGTTTGAATTTTTTTCCTTCTGGCCTGTTCTGACCTCAATTTACGTCAAATGTCTAGACTCAAAAGGGTAGAAAGAATCTGGTAGCCAGTGACTTGAAATCTGTCTCTTTAGAATTTCCACTAGGCTTCTCAGGACAATGCAAAAAACCTTCAAATTTACTTGGGAATTGATGGCGCCCGCGAAAGTGATTTGATGGCCGTGATCGGCCTCACTTGAGATTTCAAACTCCTCGCTCAGCCAAATTGTTTGACCCGAGTTGTACCAGTCTGCCTGCGGCAAAGTGCTTGCACTAAGACATGCCGCAATAGCAGACTGGTTACGAGTCTACGTGACTTATACCCGCCTCGTATAGAGCCGGTTTGTATGCGGGTCAAAGCGGAAGGAAATTACCCGATTCAGGCTTAGTCAAGCTTTTGAACATTAAAAATATTCCAAATGGCCCTCCGGACAAGCCCAACCTCTAGATCTCTACTCAAAATTCAAGAGAATTTGTGCCCCTGGCCGGTTGCGTAACACTTACAAATTTTTCCGCAGGAGAAGTGTTAGCATTTGGACCCCGACGCTCGGATTTCAGATTTCTGCATTTTCGAGTTGCAGGGCCCATGGAAGGCCCAGACCATGCAGTAATACATCCTCCTCCTCCTCCTCCTCCTCCACTGGAGTTATTGAATTCTTATACATGGACCTGATCCTTTAGTTGTTTTCGCATTTTTGAGCTTCAAAGCCGAGAACCGTGACTGGCATTTTCCGCACGATCAGTCCCAAGTCAGTACCAGGAATTGGAATTTGCGCTTTCACATATACATTGCAGTCATGTTCACTATTCTGTAAATACTAATGTAATCAAACCAGAAGTCTTGTAAACTGCAATCTAGCTTTGAACCCAGTGTTGATCTCTCCGCGAGCCACCTCTTGTTTCGCTAAGTCCCGTAACTCCCGACGAAGAATTTTCCCTGCAGCGCTAGAAGGCAGTCAAAATCGTTGCAAGACCCAATTGACTTGTACTTACCTCTTGGGCACCACATCAATGACACCGACTCCTATATGGAAAGATTAGACACAACGGGCAGCATTTCAAAAAGCAACCAACCTCCGCGCAGGAATTTGTGCTTTGCGACCTTGGTTTCAATCCACTTGACGATGCTGTTTGCAAACACGGCCTTGGCTTGGGCGGAGTTGACTTGTTCGGGATGGGCGTGGATGACATAGGCCCTGTGGTCGAATGTAAGGGAAGAATGAATTGGTCACATCTATTGGGAAACAGACCTGGGCAACTCGGTGACCTGCTCGATACTCTCGACCCCAATAACTGCTGCGTCGGCAATCTCTGGGTGCGTGAACAGTAAGGCCTCGAGCTCCGCTGGAGGGACTATGTTGGGCTTAATGCGGGCACGACCGAATATTAAGATGAAAACCAACCTTGGAACCCCTGGGTAGATGTGCATTAGTAAGTGCGAACTAGGACCAGAGAGCGTAAAAATTCAAACCTTATACTTAATTAATTCTTTCACGCGTTCGACGATATAATAGTGCCCCTCCTTATCTCTGATGGCGACATCACCAGTCTTGAACCACCCATCTGGCGTGATGGCGTTTTTCGTCGCCGAGACGTTATTGAGATAGCCCTAAACACGTTCAGTGAAGTTTCTGTGAAGGAGTGGGAGTCCTTGCCTTCATGACGGACGGGCTGTGTATCCACAGCTCTCCTGGCTGGCCCTCCTGAGCATCGACTTGTCCGTCTGCATCCTCGACCAGGTGCACTTTCAAGTTTGGCAAGAGGTGGCCGACGCTACCTATTTTCCGATCCGCGTCGTGGAACTCTAGCATGTGAGTGCTGGGCGACGTCTCGGTCAGGCCGTAACCTGAGGAGAAGCTCAAATTTAAAACTTAGTGATCATTGAGCTAGTTACCTTGGGTGATGCAACATTTCCCACCAGGATTGCGCTTCGAGAGTAGACGTTGCTGAACCTGCAAGGGAGACGGTCATGCACGCGTCACACGGTGCAAACGGCAAAGTTACCATTTTGACGAGATCGGCTCCAAGCGGGGCAGCACCAGAAAGCATGTACTCGAGACTCGACAAGTCGTACTTGTCGATCGCAGGATGCCTAGTGAGAACCACGAAGACAGGTGGTATAAGAAAGGCGAACACGACTTTGTACTTCTCGATGTTGGCACAGAATTCAACAGGCTCGAATCGTGTTTGAATTATGACCGGACACCCGACAGTAAACAAGTAATTGAGGAGATTGGAAACACCTGGTCGAAATTTGAAGTCGGTTATTGAGGAAGAGAAGATTTTAAGTACATACTGTAGATGTGATAGAAGGGTAAAATGCCCAACATGGGCTGTTCACCGGGAATTAGAGGAGGAAACCCACTGACAATGTCCACCATAGTCGTCTATCTCTGAGATAAGTCGTAAACTACGAGTTTCGCTAAGGGAAAATCACCATGTTCTGGTGAGTCGTCTTTTATCTCACGGTTAGTTGAACACTTTCAAGGCTTGTTCAGAACGGAAATCACCTCAACTCCCTATAATTGGTGTATTGTGAGCGGCCACCTGACCGAAACTAAAAGCACTGTTTACCTTTGGTTTGCCCGTGGTTCCTGAACTGTAGCATAAATAGACGGTTTCGTTGGCCGCGGAGCCTTCAAACTTTTCCTCCAACTTCAATGCACTGCGCGAGAGCAAATCTCCCAGAATGACGAGGCCGCAGGCGTCCGGAAAGGTTTTGGAAGCTGGTCCACCAGCCCAACGAAGATTGTTTTCCAACACAACAATCCTCTTGTCGCTGTCTTCCTTTGACAGACTGAGTCCGGCGAACATTTCCCTCACAGTTCTAAGACCCTCCTCAGCAGTCAGTACGAGCTTGGCCCCGCTATCCTGGTACTGATAGCCCAATTCGTGACTGGTATAGGCACTGTTCGCAAATGTGCAGCGAAGACCGGCCGCAACGCCTAGTAAGAGGTCAGAAGGATTCTTGAAAGCAGATTGCGGATTCGTACTTCCGTAAAGAGCCACAGGCCATGCCAGTGAGTTTGGGGAATAGATGAGGACAGTGTCCCCCTTCTTCGCAGATGGACGGGTGGTGGTTGCGAATTCCGTAGGCGAAAGATAGCGCCAGATTCTTGGCCTCTCCGCAGGTAATGGTCGTCCTGTACGCCGCGTCGACATACACTTTCAGGGACGCAGAGAAACCCCCGATGTCGCCTGAAGCGCGGGGTGCGAAAAGTCGGGTGAAAATGGACGTGTTGAGGATGGGAACATCGGGGACATGGGAAGTGTAGATTCGGGGGGTCATGATGGGGTGAAGAAGAGGAGACCAACAACAGGACACTGTCATACTGTTACGTTGTTCAAATATTCAGATGCTCCTATGTATATCTCCTAAAACCAGATCAATCAACCCTGCAGTCCGAATTTGAATTACCCCAGATGCGATCGGGCCAAAGCATTCTTGAAGTTAGTAAACTCAGGACCCCGGTTTATGGGCAAAAGGCTAGGTCCCAGGGTCAAATCGGCCGATTTTTGTCCGGACACATCTGGACGGATTTTGCGGGTTTTTGTTGGGCACGGACCTGGCCGAGGTGTCCAAAAAGGGTAATTCCCACCCCTAAATTGGGGGCTAGCATTTCAGGGTATAAACCGGGGTCCTGTAAACTCCTGTAAACTCAAACACAAGGAGGGGCCTGGCCACGAGGAATAGTGAGTACTTCGAGGTTGATTGAATGAATGAAGCCAACAATCAGACTTTTACTGCATTTCCTGAAAATAATGGCAACAGCATTTTTTTTTTTTTTGTGCGCTCCCCAGAAAGGAAATTCCCAACGCGGACAGGTGTGGGTTCCATTCCGGGCGGCGGCATATTTTTTCCAGGGGCGTTCTGGGGTTCCATGGAACTTACGCTGCATGTATTGCAACAGAATTGAAGGAAAGCATTTGAAACACTTTTTGGGAGCCTAATTTCGACCAACTCGGGTGTCGGATGCTGGCTGCATGATGCTTGCGCTTGGTGGACAGCCTGTTGAGAAAAAAAAATCAGGTGTGTATTTCCGGCCCTGTCCTTTCTTTCCTATGCAGGGATTCAATTAATTGAGCAAGCAGCTGCGAGCTGAACCACATACATATATTCTGGTATTCGGGTTTCAGTTCAACGTGAGCATCGGGAGTTCTTTGAATTATCCTTCGATGTTTCTTTAGGAGACTGCAGGCTCTCTTCTGATTTATTTCGGGTGATTACTGGTCATAATATTACCCCACACAACAGCCCTGAACGAGTCCGCATTCATTTAGAAAATGTGTCACCATCAGGAATCGAACCCGCACCGCTCCGCATCGGGAATTTCCCTTTTGGGAATCACGCAAAAAAAAAGTGCGTTTGCCATTATTTTCAGGAAATGCAGTAACAAAAAACTTGTGACTTTGTTCGGGTCCAACAAGGCCGAAAAAGGTCCATAAAGCGACTGGGCTCACAAGGCCACCAACCTTGTAAGTCATCATGAGATTGCGGAGGGAGGCTTCTAGATTGCTCAACAGGTTCTCTACTCATTTTCAGTCTTGTCCAGCATTGTTCGAGAGGGTGGTTTCCTATGTAGGGTCTTGTTTTTTATCCTTGTTTGTAAACATATTTATAAACGGCTGTTTATAAACCGGTTTTTTTTTGGGTTGGGGAAAATGGGTGACTTCCCGTAAGATAAATCTATTGCAGGTGAATTTCTGAGGGTGCCAGTGATGAGATCAATGCAGGATATTCGCGTCACTAATGTTTCCTGCAGGCAAGGAATATAATTTAGTTCATTGATGTAGCAAAAATGGATTCTCATGGCACTCGCTCAACCCATGGATGGATGGCTCCAGCCCAGGACCAGTACGAGTACCGCTGTCGCATATACACCCACGTCAAATAGAACGATCTCCGAGAGGTCCGGATCGCAAAAGGTAACCAGTCGAAACTTTCTTGTGCATCAGTTCACTTGAAGTGGTCTTTGGTGCACATAGGAAGATGCTCTGGCAGGTGTGGGTTGGCAAAGTACCGTGTTGTTATATCCGTGCATTATCGGACCGGCCGGCCCGGTCCGGCAATTCCCGAGAAGGGTTTTCACGCTATGAAGGTCTACTGAGCGTTTCCCTTCTAAGCACGGTTGACTCCTCGGGCCGACGGACTTATATTACACCGAGGCCTTATTGTCTGGTTCATCTTCTTCTTTGGGCTTCCTTACCAAGCCCGAGGTTTCTTATTGTTAAGTCTTACTAAGTCATATTGGCACCTTATTGTTTTGCATTTCTTACTTACCAATAACTCGCACGCTATTGTATTCAATAGACAATAGCGTGTTTAGTTTAAAAGCTAGTTAGTTATGTTTTGTACTTCAGTTTGATTATTGATTGTTCTTCGCTATCTCGGTGTTGGTCGAGCCTCTGCCTTCATCCTCTATTCGGACTTCAACTCCGAACTCCGAACTCCGTGACTCGTCTTGTGCGGAACTGCGGACCTGAATAGTCGCTCACTCTATTCTTTGTAGTGTTGCGAGAAACCGCGAACTCCGAGGTCGGACTTCCTTGGCCTTGGCCTGACTCGACATATAACAGTATAATCAAACTCACCTATTCGGTTCGCCATGTCTGGATCATACTTCAATCCCAATCTCTTCACACCGGGCAATACCGCCCCTAACCCTTTAATTCCGACACACCAACACCGAGAGCGTCGGGAATCCCGACTTTTTTTCTAACATTCCTACTCTCGGTCAAACTCCGGTTCAACCACCTACTTTTCGGCCAATCTTTGGAACAACCCCCATCTCCTATTGTCTTTCATCCCATACCTCGTCTTCGTTCGGCATCAGTTCCAAATACTGCGCCAGTTCCGCTTCTCTGTTGGGGTGCAACTCCGGTGACTCCATCCCCGATTGGAATCCCTCCGGCTCGGATGCGAGTGCCCTCGGTGGCCTCTATTCAGGAGGTTGATGCCGAGGAGGCTCCAGTCCCGGAGCCCGAGGCAGAGAACCCCGAGCGCCCTCCGACTCGGAACACCGAACCCGAGGAACCTGTAGGAGGTGCCCCCGATGGGGGTGACGACGGGGATGATGATGGTCCTGGTGGGCCCGGAGGTGGTGGACCTGTCCCTCGGCGTCGGCCTCGGACTCCGGACGACGCCGAGATCGGTGCTCGGATTTTCAGCGGACTCAACGATCTGACTACCGTCCTTCGGTCGCTTTCGGGAGCTAATTCGGGTCCCGTTCGGAGTTCCCGATCCAACCTCCGAAACCCCGAGCCTTTCGACGGCTCGGACCCCTCCAAGCTTCCTTTATTCCTCTCGCAATGCGGACTTCACTTCGCTGAGCGAGTTCAGGACTTCCCTTCGGACGACGACCGCATCATCTTTGTCCTTTCCTACTTGAAAGGAGCAGCGGCCGCTTGGTTCCAACCCGCTATGTTTGCCACGGACAGTACTGTTCCCGACTGGGACGGCAACTTTTCACTCTTCATTCAGGAGTTAATGTCGGTCTTCGGACCGCATGACCCTGTCGGAGATGCTGAGAGCAAACTCCGAACGCTTCGGATGAAGCCTTCGGACCCGATCTTGACTTACATCGTCGAGTTCAACACCCAGGCAGCTATGACTCGCTGGGGTGAAGCGGCACTTCGGTCCCAGTTCTACGAAGGATTGCCTAGTCGGATCAAGAACCAACTCGCGGTCCTTGATCCTCCGACAAACCTAGTCGGACTTCGGACTCTGGCACAGCGCATCGATCAGCGCTACTGGAAGCGGGAGTCGGAGAAGAAGTGTGAAGGAAACCCCGACTCAACCCTGAACACCGGATCTCGGTCTTCGGGGGGTGGCTGTTAGGATTTAGCGTATTATGAGCGTAAGTCAGCGTTCAAGAGCTGAAGTCGTGACTGATGTTTTTGCAGTTTAGTAAGTTAGTCGTAAATCGTTAGAGAGTATTTGAAAGGGTTCAAATACTGGAAACCCTCAATGCGAGTGCCTCAAACTTAAATCAGTCAAACAATCAAGAATCACTACAATTGTGACCCAGGTCCCAGTGGGCTATGCGCTTAACAAGGGAATACAAGGGCCCTAATTTCCTTAGGCAACTATGGCTAGGAACTTAGTTTGAATTGGCTATAGGCAACTATGGCTAGCGTCTTCGAAGTTGAAAGTAGAATGGCTACTGATGATGGATTGAAGTAAAGATGTGGTGCCGTCACATGAGGAGCGGCTCTCATATATATACTAATGAGTGTGGGTGCTAGAAGGTTCTTCCTAGCATTAGAACATTCTTGTGTAGCACTAGAATGTTCCTAGACACAGCAATAAGGAATGTGCTAGAAATGTTCTGGAATATTCTCTGAGGTTCTGAGAATATTCCATACATTCTGTATTGTACAGTAAATATCCTACATAGATTGACCATGTATCAACCATAAGGGTTGACACGTAAGGAATATGAAAAGACACGTATAATGTGTCTTAGCGTGAGCAGGAACGAGTTGAGAAACTCGTTCTGATGATATTTGATCTCCGATCAAATATTGATTACTCTGATCGTACTCAAAGTTTGAGTCGTTCAGAAGCTTGAAGACCATCCTTAGTTTGTAAATTCAATTGAGAATAGTATCTGAGAAGTGTGCCTTCACTCTAGACCCAAAAAGCGAATTTATGAATGCTAATGTACAAGGATATTCAAAAATACACTATGAAATCCTGTTATCCATGACAGTGGCGGCGGAGGAAAGAAACCACAACAAACCCTGAAACCCCCCTACAATTCTTCCTCGGCATCCGCCTCGTCGTCCGGAGCAGCCTCGGGGTCCGCAACCCCGAAAACTCCGAAGCCTTACGCCGACAAGGTGGGCAAGAACGGCAAGATCACGGACGCCGAGGTTTGAAGGAAGGGTTGCGCATGTATTGTGGTGGGAAGGGACATCAGGCTGCGGATTGTAAGAAGAGGACTACACCTTCGCAGGGTCGGGCATCCGCCACGACTCCGAACTCCGAGGCCACTCCATCCACCGAGTCAAAAAAATGACCAGCAACTCCGAAACTCCAGCACCCGTTCGGAGTTGCGTTGACTCGCTCGGAGTGCCCACGGAAGAAGTCTATCTCAACGCGTCCTCTTTTTCACCTAATGCCTTATACCTCGATCTCTATGCTACTACTTTATCGGACTCACTCGCCTCGGGACTCGACACCTTTTTACGGACACTTATCGACTCGGGGTCGTCACATTGTTTTATTTCTTCAGACATTGTAATGAAGAACGCATGGCCGACCTCCGAAATACGTCCGATCCGGTTGCGATACCTTGACGGCTCGTCCTCTATTATCAAAAAGCAGATCACTCTGTCAATCCGATTTCCAACCGGTGAAGTCCATTTAATGGAATTCTACGTCACCCGTCTTGATTCACCTTCTGAATTGGTTCTTGGATACAACTGGTTCCACCGCTTCAATCCGTTGATTGACTGGTCGGAGGCCAGTATCTCTTTCCGTTCCACTCCGCTTGGTCCATCTGTGTCGACACCACAGGACACACTGGTTGAACATTTCACATTTTTGAGTGAAAAAATTGATAAAAAATGTCGTTCAATTTATAGCCATTTTTCACTGAAAAAAGAAGTGAAAAATTTAAAACATTTTCACCACTTTTTTGACTTGAAATCAAAGTGAAAAATGTGAAACAAATTTTGTGATATTGTTAAGATGTTTCTTTTGCATTTTTTGACTGAAGTCAAGGTGAAAATGAAGGTGAAAAAATCATAAGTTTTTTCACTAATTTTTTCACCAGAAATCAAAGTGAAAAATGTGAAACAAAGTTGGTCATATTGTTAAGATGTTTGTTTCACATTTTTGACTGAAACTCTAGGTGAAAAATGCGAAACATCACTGGTTGAACATTTCAAATTTTTGAGTGAAAAAATTGATAAAAATGTCATTCAATTTATTGGCATTTTTTCACTGCAAAAAGAAGTGAAAATTTTAAAACATTTTTCACCACTTTTGTGAGTTGAAATCAAAGTGAAAAATGTGAAACAAACCTCATGTTTTTCTTCGAACCAGTGATACCATTAATTCATACACATTTCAAGGTAAAAACAAAGGTGGAAAAATGAACAGTTTTTTGACCAGTTGTTTCACACTCATGTGTTCCAAAGGTGGTTGGCAGCGAAACAAAGCCGATATCACAGTCCATCAATTGTTCTTTGCCAGACAAAATACACACAAAGAATAGACAAAGGACAGACAAAGGAGCTTGGAAATCCTGTGGCCCTTTGTCCTGTTTCCTTTGTCCTTTGTCCTTTGTCCTTTGTCCTTTGTCTTTTGTCCTTTGTCCTTTGTCTTTTGTCTGTCCTTTGTCTATTGTCTGCCTTTCACTGGTGAAGCAATTCAAGTGTTTTTGACGGAAAAATTGGTAAAAAATTCAAAATCTGTTTAGTACATTGTATTTTGAGTCCCAGTGGCATTTTAGGTGCATCTCAGGTCCCTGCGTCTATTTCTGGTGTGCTTGGGCCCATGCCACCCACCGTTCCCTCACGGATTTAAAATCCGAAAAATCACCCTTTATTGCTGTTTGTTATATGTCGAGTCAGGCCAAGGCCGAGGAAGTCCGACCTCGGAGTTAGCGGTTTCTCGCAACACTACAAAGAATAGAGTGAGCGACTATTCGGGTCCGCAGTTCCGCACAAGACTATAGTCTGGAGTCACGGAGTTCGGAGTTCGGAGTTGAAGTCCGAATAGAGGATGAAGACAGAGGCTCGACCAACGCCGAGATAGCGAAGAAACAATCAATAATCAAACTGAAGTACAAAACATATCTAACTAGCTTTTTAAACTAAGTACGCTATTGTCTATTGAAACAATAGCGTGCGAGATATTGGTAAGTAAGAAACGTTAAACAATAAGGTAGCAAGGTGACTTAGTAAGGTTAAACAATAAAGGACTTCGGGCTTGGTAAGGACGCCCGAGAAAGAAGTCGGACTAGACAATAGGGCCTCGGAGAAATACAAGTCCGTCGGCCCGATGAGTAATCAGTGATTAGAAGGGAAACGCTCAGTAGACCTTCATAGCGTGAAAACCCTCTCGGGAATTGCCGGACCGGGCCGGCCGGGCCGGCCGGTCCGACAAAGCACGGATATAACAGTATCCCCCTCTTAAGACTCTTACCCTCAAGAGTCTTCGGAGTCAATCCTGTTTGATCCGCTCGGAAAATATCGGTCGCCGGTATCACCGATGTCCGAGAATATCCGAGGTCGGCGGCCGAAGTCCGGTATGTCCGTAAGTCCGATAACTCCGGAGCCGCGGGAGTGTTAAGCGAAAGACATATAAGAAGGGCGACTCGGAGTCGGAGTTTAAAATCCCCCTTGAACTTGAACCACTATGTCGTCCTCGAATATCGTTGTCCCACCCCACGGTAAGTCGTCATCGGCGTTCGTCGGCATCGTCACTGACAACACCGACAGCCTGCCGCCGCTGCCGCCGCTCTGGGCGGACCTGTTTGAAGAAAATCGGGAGGTCTCAGGGCTGCATCGAGTGCCAGCAGTCCAAGGTGAAGTGCGAGTGGACTTCGGGCCCCGCCGACTCCGACCCCCGACCCCCGAACTCCGCCCTCCCCGTGGCTAGCGGCTCTGGACCCTCGGCCCCCGACGCTGTCGCAGCAGCGGGCCCCTCGTCGGAGTCGCCTCGGAGACCGAAACGTCGGAGTCCGAAGTCGCACCCCGGGGTCCCCGCGACCAAACGCTACCGCCCTCCCCGCCACAACTGCGGCCTCGCATGCCCATGCTGGTTCGAAATCGCCCAGCTGAAGCTGGTAGTCAAGACCGCCTGCGAGCGCTATCGCTTGATCCGCGCTCAGCACCGCCGCAACCGCCTGAGCCGACTGCAGCTCAACCACTCCATCCTACAGATCGAGGAGTGGATCAAGTCCGCCGACGCGGACTTCACTTTATACCCGCTGCCCATCTTCCGGACCCGTGTCTCGCCGTCCCCCGAGCTCTCCGAGGTTACGCGCCTCGACGACCCCGAGCTCGAGCCCGATCTGGATACCATTTGGTACGGGTTCGGGGATGATGTGATTGAGGACGGAGTTCGGTCTCGGGAGCCGACGGCGAACCCCGAAGCGATGGATGTCGATGCCTCGGAGGTTTCGGGGTCGGTGGCCGAGGGAAAAGGAAAGGAGAAAGCGATGGAGTCGGAGTCCGAAGAGAATGAGGAGGAGTCCGAAGAGAAGGAGGAGGAAGAACAAGAGGAAGGTTCGGAGTGGGGAGGAATTCCCGCAGAGGACTTGTAGATAGTAAGCCTCGGGGTTGTAAATAGAATAATTTCTTGTTTGTAATGCGAAGTCGCATCCGATGTCTGATGTCCGAATGTCCGAATGTCCGAGAGAAGACCGATGTAAGAGAAAGTCCGAATGACCAATGTCCGAAAGGTTAATAGTTCGGACCCGGCTTGTCGGGGTATCGGAGGTGGAAACTATCGACAAGTTCTGGTGCGTGAACATCGTCGGCTCCGACCCACGTATACTGTTCATCGGTGTTCTCATATCCGAGCCATTCCAGCTTGTATCGGAGTTTGACTCGGAATCTCCGATCTAACTTGGAGTCAACAATGTCCTTGACTTCAAAGTGCTCCTCGCCATCAACGACTTCGACAGCCGCCGGAGGCTCGGGGGCCCGAGAAGGATAAGGATTGGGTAGATGAGTCTCAAGTTGAGAGACGTGAAAGACCGGATGGATACTCCGAAGCTCCTTCGGAAGCCGAAGGGTATAGGACATAGAGCTGGGTTTGGCGATGACTTCGTAAGGTCCGAGATACTGCTCGGAGAACTTCGGAGTTGGACGAGTGGTTCGGATATGCTTCGCCAAGACGTAGGCCGAATCTCCGATGTTAAAGGTTGGACCGGGGTTGCGACGCCGATCGGCCGTGTCCTTGTATCGGAGTTGAGCGGAGGTGATCTGCTCTCGGAGGAATTCGTGAAGACCTTGAAGGTCAACGGCCATGTCTTTAGCGTAAGTGTTAGCCACTTCGCGCTCCGAATGAATGGTTATAGAAGGATGGTAGCCCTTGTTCGCAAAGAAGGGTGAAACTCCGGTTGATGCGTTCGGAGAGTTGTTGTATGCGAACTCCGCCAGAGGTAATAGGCGGTCCCAGTCGTCCTGTTGGTAAGAAGTATACATTCGGATGTATTGTTCCAGGGTCTGATTAGCGCGCTCGGTTTGCCCATCGGCCTCGGGGTGATACCCCGAAGTGAAGTGCAATTCCATGTTAAGCAGTTCGCCTAAAGACCGAAAGAACGCCGAAATGAACTCCGAACCCCGATCACAGGTGACGTGGGAAGGAACTCCGTGTTTTGAAAAGACGTGAATAAGAAAGAGTTGAGCCAGCTCGACTGAAGTGATGTGAATGGTGCAAGGGATGAAAATGCCTTGTTTTGAAGAGCGGTCAATAATGATGAGAATGTTGTTGAAACCACCGGATAAGGGTAGTTCCTCGATGAAGTCCATAGAAATTGAATGCCAAGGCCGAAGTGGGACCGGAAGGGGCTTCAAAAGCCCGTAAGGTTTGTGCCTAGGCTTCTTGTTGCGTTTGCACAAGACACAAGATAGACAGAAATCCCGAACGAAACTCCGAAGGTCGGGCCAGGTATAACCCCGACGCACGAGCTCCAAAGTCCGATTCTGTCCGAAGTGCCCCGAAAGGACGTGGTCGTGGTGGTATTGAAGAACTCGGACTCGGAGTTCGTCCGAAACTCCGTTGACTAAAGGCACGTAGATGCGTTCATCAAGTCGGAGAAGGCCTTTGTTGTCGATAGACCATCGGCCGGAGTCCGAAGCAGCATGTCCGAGTCCGATGACGGCCGCGGGGTCATCTCGGAGATGGGCTAAAATGTCGGAGTGGAGCTGCTCGGTGTCCATAATGACCGAAGCCCGAAGGACTGGTTCTTCAAGATAAGTGGCTCGGAGTGACGCTGATAACTGATCCTGAGTGAAAACGGGGCGAAAATTATGAGGGTTAACTTGGCTGTAAGCCCTATCCCCCTCTTTAGGGTAGACGTCCCATCGTCTAGTTAATGTGTCCGGCTTGCCACCTAAGCGACCAGGGCGAAAGCGAATGACCATATTGAAATGGCAAAGGTACTCGGACCAGCGCACTTGTCGACGAGTCAAGACCTTTGAAGTAGAGAAGTACTCCAGATTCTTGTGGTCAGTTACCACGTCGATAGTAAGTGGTGCGCCTTCGAGGTAGTGACGCCAAGTTTTGAAGGCATCAAAGATGGCTAGGAGTTCCTTGTCGTGAACGTCGTAGTTCAACTCCGAAGGATTAAAGGAACGACTCCGAAAAGCCACCGGGTGGATTTCACCGTCATCTCCGAAGATCGAGAGTATGGCGGCTAGAGCGTAGTCCGAAGCATCGGTCTCAACGATGATTTGTCGGCCCGGAACCCAATGGTGAAGGATCGGGGCTTCGGAGAACGCATTCTTGAGGCGTTCGAACGCCGATTGGGCCAACTCCGACCAGTCCCATTTAACTCCGGATCGGGTCAAGCGAGTAAGGGGAATGGTGATGTCGGAGTAGCCGTTGATGAAACGCCGATAGAAGTTGCAAAAGCCGAGAAAGGATTGAATGTCTTTAACCTTCCGAGGGACCGGCCAGCCAAGAATGGCATCAACCTTGTCCGAGGCCATCGCGAAACCATCGGGGGAGAGAATGTAACCGAGGTATTCACAAGTCGTAACTCCGAACTCGCACTTCGGAAGTTTGCAGTAAAGTCCGGCTGCGCGTAATCTCCGAAGGACTTCTCGGACATGCGAGGTATGCACATCGGACTTGTCGGAGTAGATTAGAATATCGTCAAGATAGACGACGACGCAGATATCGAGCAAGTCCGAAAAGAGGCTATTCACAAAACGTTGAAAGGCCGCGGGTGCATTAGTCAGCCCTTCGGGGACGACTCGCCACTCATAAGAGCCGTAGCGAGTCCGAAAGGCCGTCTTCGGCTCATCACCTTCAGCGATACGCAAAAGGTGGTAGGCATGTCGGAGATCGAGCTTGGTATAGATTCGGGCTTTGCCCGGAGCGTCGAGTAAGTCCGAAATGAGCGGAAGAGGGTAGCGATCCTTCTTTGTAATGCGGTTAAGTCCTCGGTAATCGACGCAAAGCCGAAGGCTTCCGTCTTTCTTCTTAGCGAAGAGTATCGGAGCACCGTGACTGGACTTTGAAGGGTAAATGAAACCCGCCTTTAAGTTCTTGTCAATGAACTCGCGCAAGGCCGTGAGTTCGGACTCGGACAACGAATAAATATGTCCGATCGGCGGTACTTCACCGTCCTCGGTGTCTATTCGGAGGTCAAACTCCCGATGAGGAGGAAGGTTGAACGCTTCGGACTCCGAGAACACGTCGGCAAAGTCATGGTACTCCGAAGGCAAGTCCGACTGGTCCGAAGCTAGTGTCGAGGACCGAGCCTGGACATCTTCGGCCTTCGGGGTTGCACGAAGAGTATACTGCACCGTACCGGCTTGTCCGATGATCATGGAATAAGCGGCAGCAGAGACGAGTGAAACCAAGGGTGTGGAAATCGGAGGGCTGGTAAAGCCCGAAGAGGAGTCCATAGAAGGACCGAGGTCCGGTAAAGACGTCGTCGGGTTTTCTGGTACAACTCCGAACGCTGGTAAGCCAGTCGTCGGAGTCGGCTCGGAGTTGTTCAACAACTCGGAGTCCGGCAGAACTGAGGCAGGACTAGTGTCCTGTGGTGTCAACACTGATGGACCAAGCGGAGTGGAACGGAAAGAGATACTAGCTGCCGACCAGTCAATCAACAGATTGAAGCGGTGGAGCCAGTTGTATCCAAGAACCAGTTCAGAAGGTGAATCAAGACGGGTGACGTAAAAATCCATTGAATGGACTTCACCAGATGGGAATCGGATTAACAGAGTGATCTGCTTTTTGATAATAGAGGAAGAGCCGTCGAGGTATCGCAACCGGATCGGATGTATTTCGGAGGTTGGCCATGTGTTCTTCATTACAATGTCTGAAGAAATAAAACAATGTGACGACCCCGAGTCGATAAGTGTCCGTAAAAAGGTGTCGAGTCCCGAGGTGAGTGAGTCCGATAAAGTAGTAGCATAGAGATCGAGGTATAAGGCATTAGGTGAAAGAGAGGACGCGTTGAGATAGACTTCTTCCGTGGGCACTCCGAGAGAGTCAACGCAACTCCGAACGGGTGCTGGAGTTTCGGAGTTGCTGGTCATTTTTTTGACTCAGTGGACGGAGTGGCCTCGGAGTTCGGAGTCGTGGCGGATGCCCGACCCTGCGAAGGCGTAGTCCTCTTCTTACAATCCGCAGCCTGATGTCCCTTTCCACCACAATACATGCACAACCCTTCCTTCAAACGCCGAGCGCGCTCGGTGTCCGTGATTTTGCCGTTCTTGCCTAACTTGTCGGCGTAGGGCTTCGGAGTTCTCGGGGTTGCGGACCCCGAGGCTGCTCCGGTCGACGACGCGGATGCCGAGGAAGGATTGTTGGTGGATTTCGGAGTTTGTTGTGGCTTCTTTCCACCACTGCCACCACCCTGACCCGAAGACCGAGACGCGGTGTTCGGGGTAGAGTCGGGGTTGCCTTCGCGCTTCTTCTCCGACTCCCGCTTCCAATAGCGCTGATCAATGCGCTGTGCCAAAGTCCGAAGTCCGACTAGATTTGTCGGAGGATCAAGGACCGCGAGTTGGTTCTTGATCCGACTAGGCAATCCTTCGTAGAACTGGGACCGAAGTGCCGCTTCACCCCAGCGAGTCATGGCTGCCTGGGTGTTGAACTCGACGATGTAGGTCGAGATCGGGTCCGAGGGCTTCATCCGAAGCGTTCGGAGTTTGCTTTCGGCATCTCCGACAGGGTCATGTGGTCCGAAGACCGACATCAACTCCTGAATGAAGAGTGAAAAGTTGCCGTCCCAGTCGGGGACAGTACTGTCCGTGGCAAACATAGCGGGTTGGAACCAAGCGGCCGCTGCCCCTTTCAAGTATGAAAGGACAAAGATGATGCGGTCGTCATCCGAAGGAAAGTCCTGAACCCGCTTGGCGAAGTGAAGTCCGCATTGCGAGAGAAATAAAGGAAGTTTGGAGGGGTCCGAGCCGTCGAAAGGCTCGGGGTTTCGGAGGTTGGATCGTGAACTCCGAACGGGACCCGAATTAGCTCCCGAAAGCGACCGAAGGACGGTAGTAAGATCGTTGAGTCCGCTGAAAATCCGAGCACCGATCTCGGCGTCGTCCGGAGTCCGACGCCGACGCCGAGGGACAGGTCCACCACCTCCGGGCCCACCAGGACCATCATCATCCCCGTCGTCACCCCCATCTGGGGCACCTCCCACAGGTTCCTCGGGTTCGGTGTTCCGAGTCGGAGGGCGCTCGGAGTTCTCCGCCTCGGGCTCCGGGGCTGGAGCCTCCTCGGTATCAACCTCCTGAATAGAGGCCACCGAGGGCACTCTCATCTGAGCCGGAGGGATTCCAATCGGAGATGGAGTCACCGGAGTTGTACCCCGACAGAGAAGCGGAACTGGCGCGGTATTTGGAACTGATGCTGAACGAAGACGAGGTATGGGATGAAAGACAATAGGAGATGGGGGTTGTTCCGAAGATTGGCCGAGAGTAGGTGGTTGAACCGGAGTTTGACCGAGAGTAGGAATGTTAGAAAATAGTCGGGATTCCCGACGTTCTCGGTGTTGGTGTGTCGGAATTAAAGGGTTAGGGGCGGTATTGCCCGGTGTGAAGAGATTGGGATTGAAGTATGATCCAGACATGGCGAACCGAATAGGTGAGTTTGATTATACTGTTATATGTCGAGTCAGGCCAAGGCCGAGGAAGTCCGACCTCGGAGTTCGCGGTTTCTCGCAACACTACAAAGAATAGAGTGAGCGACTATTCAGGTCCGCAGTTCCGCACAAGACTATAGTCTGGAGTCACGGAGTTCGGAGTTCGGAGTTGAAGTCCGAATAGAGGATGAAGACAGAGGCTCGACCAACGCCGAGATAGCGAAGAAACAATCAATAATCAAACTGAAGTACAAAACATATCTAACTAGCTTTTAAAACTAAGTACGCTATTGTCTATTGAATACAATAGCGTGCGAGATATTGGTAAGTAAGAAACGTTGAACAATAAGGTAGCAAGGTGACTTAGTAAGGTTAAACAATAAAGGACTTCGGGCTTGGTAAGGACGCCCGAGAAAGAAGTCGGACTAGACAATAAGGCCTCGGAGAAATACAAGTCCGTCGGCCCGATGAGTAATCAGTGATTAGAAGGGAAACGCTCAGTAGACCTTCATAGCGTGAAAACCCTCTCGGGAATTGCCGGACCGGACCGGCCGGGCCGGCCGGTCCGACAAAGCACGGATATAACACACCCCGAGGCCGATGGGCAGACCGAGCGCGCTAACCAGACCTTGGAACAGTACATCCGAATGTACACTTCTTACCAGCGGGACGACTGGGACCGCCTATTACCCTTGGTGGAGTTCACTTACAACAACTCTCCGAACGCATCTACCGGAGTTTCACCCTTCTTTGCGAACAAGGGCTACCATCCTTCTATAACCATTCATTCGGAGCGCGATGTGGCTAACACTTACGCTAAAGACATGGCTGTTGACCTTCAAAGTCTTCATGAATTCCTCCGAGAGCAGATCACCTCTGCTCAACTCCGATACAAGGAAACGGCAGATCGGCATCGCAACCCCGGTCCGACCTTCAACATCGGAGACTCGGCCTACGTCTTGGCGAAGCATATCCGAACCACCCGTCCAACTCCGAAGTTCTCCGAGCAGTATCTCGGACCTTACGAAGTCATCGCCAAACCCAGTTCCATGTCCTACACCCTTCGGCTTCCGAAGGAGCTTCGGAGTATACATCCGGTCTTTCACGTCTCTCAGCTTGAGACTCACCTACCCAATCCTTATCCTTCTCGGATCTCCGAGCCTCCGGCGGCTGTTGAAGTCGTTGATGGCGAGGAGCACTTTGAAGTCAAGGATATTGTCGACTCCAAGCTAGATCGGAGATTCCGAGTCAAACTCCGATACAAGTTGGAATGGCTCGGATATGAGAACACCGATGAACAGTATACGTGGGTCGGAGCTGACGATGTTCACGCACCAGAACTTGTCGCTAGCTTCCACCTCCGATACCCCGACAAGCCGGGTCCGAACTATTAACCTTTCGGACATCGGTCAATCGGACTTCCTCTTACATCGGTCTTCTCTCGGACATCAGACATCGGACGTGACTTCGCATTACAAACGAGAAACTATTCTATTTACAACCCCGAGGCTTACTATCTACAAGTCCTCTGGGGGAATTCCTCCCCACTCCGAACCTTCCTCTTGATCTTCCTCCTCCTTCTCTTCGGACTCCTCCTCCTCCTCTTCGGATGCTGACTCCACCGCCTTCTCCTTTCCTTTTCCCTCGGCCACCGACCCCGAAACCTCCGAGACGTCGACATCCATCATTTCGGGCTTCACTGTCGGGTCCCGAGACCGAACTCCGTCCTCAATCACATCATCTCCGAACCCGTACCAAATGGTATCTAGATCGGGCCCGAGTTCGGGGTCGTCGAGGCGTGTAACCTCAGAGAGCTCGGGGGACAGTGAGACGTGGGCGCGGAAAATCGGCAGCGGGTATAAGGTGAAGTCCGCGTCGGCGGACTTGATCCACTCCTCGATCCGTTAGATGGCGTGGTTGAGCTGCAAGCGGCTCAGGCGGTTGCGTCGGTGTTGAGCGCGGATCAAGCGATAGCGCTCATTGGCGGTCTTGACCACCAGTTTCAGCTGGGCGATTTCGAACCAGCAGGGGCAGGCGAGGCCGCAGTTGTGGCGGGGAGGGCGGTAACGTTTGGTCGCGGGGAACCCGGAGTGCGACTTCGGACTCCGACGTCTCGGACCCCGAGGCGACTCGGACGAGGGGCCCGCTACCGCGATAACGTTGGGCACCGAGGGCCCAGCGCCGCTAGTCACGGTGTTGGTAGAGTTCGGGGGTCGGGGGTCGGAGTTGGTGGGGCCCGAAGTCCACTCGCACTTCACCTTGGACTGCTGACACTGTTATATCCATGCAACATCCCCAGTCTTCTCGTCGATCTTCCGGTAGCTCCGGTAGGTTCCGAGGCTCCGGTATATTACCGGAGCCTCCGAACCATCCGGTACCATCGGGTTTTTACGCAATGAAGGATTACTGAGCGTTTCCCGTTTATCCGTCTTCCTTCCTTTTCACTTATTGTCATACGATTTCTCATCAATCCATCTGACTTGACTTATTGTTAAGAACCACTCTCCTTCCTTTTATGGAATACAATTAGATACTTAGTATAAATATGTCTTTAATATGTCCTGTACGTCAGATTGATAATTGATGTTGCTTGGCTCACTTTCCTTGCACTGAGTCGTCTCCGTCCTCTCCGGTTCCCTCCGGTACTCCGACTTGTCTTCCTCTGTCGGATACCTGCTGGTTAGGGTAGTCACTCACCCTCGACCCCCTGTGGTGTTGTGATCTTCCTTGTATACGTTCCGGACCCTCCGGCCCTCCGACACTCCGACATACCGGAGCCTCCGGTCCCTCGGCCATTACTCTTCGGGTCCACCCCGGCTCGGTATATAACAGTATTATCAATCTCACTACTCTGACTGGCAATGTCTCGTCTTCCTAATCCAAATCTACCCAACACGGAACAAATCGAACGTTCCAACACTGGTCGGACTGATCGGGAACCTCGCCGAGAATCCCGTATGTTCAGCCAGATCGTTCCGATGAGTACTCCGGTCCAAGTTCTTGGTCCGTCGATGTACCCGTCTATTCCGGTATCACCCACCCTTCGATACACTCCGCATTTCACTCGGAGTTCACCTGCGCCACCTATGCCGTCTCCGACAACAATTCCGGGGTTAGTTCTCAATCCCCGGACCCCCGAGAATCCGGTGAGATATCCAGCCTCACCCCATCCACGCCGCGCTGCAGCAATCTCTCGTAGCGTATCTCCCATCGCTGGGCCTCGTATCGTTGAGGTTCCGGAAGATCCCCAGGAGGCTTCCGAAGACTCCGTACATTCCGGAGGTCATGCAGCAAGCCTCCACTTATCGGAGGAGCTTCCCGAGCGTGATCCTGCTCCTTCCATTCATGACGGGGGCAGTAATAACGGCGATGGAGGCGATGGTGGCAGTAATGGCAGTAATGGTGGTGGTGGTGGAGGTGGTGGTGCTGGTCCACCGCCCAGCCCTCCCGGAGGTCCACCCGGAGGTGGCCCCGGAGGTCCCGGCGGTCCCGGTGGTCCTGGTGTTCCAGGTGGTCCACCCGGAGGCCCCCTGGCGGTCCACCTGGCGGTGGCCCCGGAGGTCCCGGTATACCTCGGGCTCCTCGTCGTGTTACGACGCCTGAGGCCAACGAGGCCTTAATTATGGACACCATCCGGACCTTCCGGGATGCCATCAATGTGTTCTCTGCTCGTCCTGCGGACCTTCCTCCTCGTTCCAACCGATCCAATCTCCGTAATCCGGACACCTTCGATGGATCGGACCCGGCTAAACTCTGTCCTTCCTCACCCAGTGCTATTTGCACTTCGCGGAGCGCCCCCGCAAGATTTCCGGACGACGATGATCGTATTCTCTACATCATTTCGTACCTCCGGGGCAGCGCTCAGCAATGGTTTTCCCCAAACCTTTTACGACCCCGACCATCATTCCGGTCTGGGACGGCAACTTTTCCGTCTTCATTCAGGAGCTTACGTTAAATTTCGGGCCCGCATGATCCGGTTTGGGGATGCCGAGGACAAGATTCGCGCACATGCCGGATGAAATCCGGCGACCGGATCACCACTTACATCAATCGAGTTCGACTTCCTTTCAGTTTTGACCCGGTGGAGCGATAACGCCCTCCGGTATCAGTTTTACGAAGGACTTCCCCGTCGGATCAAGGACGACATGGTTCATCATAACTATGCCAACACCCTCGACGGAGTGAAGTTGGTCGCTCGCATCATCGATGGCCGGTACTGGAAACGCGAGGCGGAGAAGCTCCGGGAGCGTGAACGCGACAAACCCTCCGGTTCCGGTGGCGGTAACGCTACCGGAGGTCAATCCGGCAACCCAAACCCAGTAATCGG